>JAFLJL010017095.1:15000-17903 GCA_018398815.1 Conus ventricosus
CGTACAAAAATAGACACTGCAGAAAGATTCTGATCTCTTTTTTTTCACAATGAAAACGGAAATTATGATCGAGGACAATGAACATTGCTGTTTTCACGTAAAAAGAACATCATCAGTTCAATTAGGGATGGTAATGCAGACATAACAAGAGTCACATCTGCCTTAAAGCGATGCTTTTCATTGGTTTTGATGTGGTCAACACATCAGATGGTCACATCTGCCTTAAAGCAGTGCTTTTCATTGGTGTTGATGTGGTCAACACATCAGAGGGTCACATTAGCTTTTCATTGGTGTTGATGTGGTCAACACATCAGAGGGTCACATCTGCCTTAAAGCAGTGCTTTTCATTGGTGTTGATGTGGTCAACACATCAGCGGGTCACATCTGCCTTAAAGCAGTGCTTTTCATTGGTTTTGACGTGGTCAACACATCCGATGAGTCCAAAAAGGACATCATCCTTCTGAATCTTGTGAACAGCCAGCAGGGAAAACAGTCGTTGTTGTATCATCTTCTGTGCCACTTTAATGGCATTGCGTCCCCGCCACTCATTCCCACACCCTGTCCACAGCCACACCCTGACTTGTTCCGCAGTAGCCCTGACACCGGCAGAACACAGGGAGCAGTCAATGTCAGGTCGTCATGAGGCCACCCACTAGAGGACACGCAGTACTCCTGCCGAGTTACTTCGGTGGTGTTCAGCGGAGCCTGTTCTGATCCAACACACGCAGGACAACTATTATTAAGCCACCTCCGGACTGCAATAACTGCTCAGTCGAGAAGCCAGCATGAGTGAGTTCACCCTCAGCAAGGGCTCTACAACGTCTGACCGGCGACATTCACTTTGAATTTGTAGAGGACACAGACGTGGAGAAGAAATCAAAACCATGCGAGCATGACATGAAGGGGCCTCAGAATTTGAAACCTTCGTTTCTTTTGTATACTGATCGATGATGAAGTTGATGACACGTATTTTCATCATGGTCTGAACCTTTTTGACAGGGCTGTACTCTATACTTACTTTCCAGATGTAATCCGACGTCATACAGGCCCGAGAGGTACAGACACCAGCAGTAATGGTCATAACATTCGAGCGACGCTTTCAGAGACGCATCTATCAATCTCAGCTGTGTGACCATCTTTCACATAGAGCCCCTGACAAAGTCAGCTCTCTGTGACCATCTTTCACATAGAGCCCCTGACAAAGTCAGCTCTGTGTGACCATCTTTCACATAGAGCCCCTGACAAAGTCAGTTCTGTGTGACCATCTTTCACATAGAGCCCCTGACAAAGTCAGCTCTGTGTGACTCCAGTCTTTCACATAGAGCCCCTGACAAAGTCAGCTCTGTGTGACCATCTTTCACATAGAGCCCCTGACAAAGTCAGCTCTGTGTGACTCCAGTCTTTCACATAGAGCCCCTGACAAAGTCAGCTCTGTGTGACCATCTTTCACATAGAGCCCCTGACAAAGTCAGCTCTGTGTGACCATCTTTCACATAGAGCCCCTGACAAAGTCAGCTCTGTGTGACTCCAGTCTTTCACATAGAGCCCCTGACAAAGTCAGCTCTGTGTGACCATCTTTCACATAGAGCCCCTGACAAAGTCAGCTCTGTGTGACCCCAGTCTTTCACATAGAGCCCTGACAAAGTCAGCTCTGTGTGGCCATCTTTCACATAGAGCCCCTGACAAAGTCAGCTCTGAGTAGAAGCCGGTCGGGGCAGAAAATGATCAGAAATGGTTCTGATGAGAATCGAAACCACGACCTCCTCATTGAGAGTCTGCAATGCTAACGAGTGCGCCAGACGAACTGGAATTATGCATACTTACCATCTTTCACGATTCATACTCATGGGTTGTCCAGGAGCCATGATTGTTATTTTCATGATGATTCCGTCTGACCGCTATATCAAGCCAGAAAATGAAAACAAAAAAGGAAGATGAGAAGGAGTTATTCTAAAGCAAAAAACATGAGTGAGAATCACTTTTTTTAATAGAAATTCTCAGTGATTTTTAAAGGAAATGCTATTTACCATTAAAGAAATAAAAGGTCATTTTGTTTTGTTCTTTTTTCTTTGGTTTTTTTCCCTTTCAAATTCTGATAAGTTTCAGTGCTAGTTCGTCACACGCCATCTTTGAGTGAGTGGTCTCGAGCAGAGTGCAGGGTAATGGATCTGCCTCTAATGCGTCAGGAGAGGAGGCACTGCCAGCCAACCAGCGGCACCGTGATGTGTTTGGGGGTCAGTGGAATACTGGTCAGCAAGGCTGCTTGGTGCGCCAGTCCACAGGGTTCCCCCACCAGGCTGGGGCGCCCTCCCCACCTTCCCTCACACTGTTCAACACATGGAGTGGGTGGAGTGGGTGGGGGATCCTCCCCCCCTCCCCCCTCCCCCCCCCCCCCCCCACCATTCTGTCTACGATGAGAGTTACGGCTAGCTCATCTTTGGCCCCACTTCTCCTTCACGTCCCTCCCCCTTCTCTTCCACTCTGCTTAAGCCCTTGTGACACTTAGCGAGGCTTCTCTTCCACTCTGCTTAAGCCCTTGTGACACTTGGCCAGGCTCCTCTTCCACTCTGCTTAAGCCCTTGTGACGCTTGGCCAGGGTTCTCTTCCACTCTGCTTAAGCCCTTGTGACACTTGGCGAGGCTTCAGAGAACAGGAAAACCTTCATTCTGGGCCACTTTCGCCCTCAACCAGTTTCGGGCGAAAGTGACCCAGAATAAAGGTTTTCCTGTTCTCTGACAAGTAAGACTTCAATAACCAAAAAATAACGATTATCTACAAACAAACATACTGTGTAGGGTTATCCGTTTTCAATACTAATTTACTAAACTTTTCAGATTTTAATTTTTGCTTAATCCTGTGTTTTTTTTCATATCATTTCCAATAACATTTTCGCAAATTCTTCA
>JAFLJL010017096.1:0-10539 GCA_018398815.1 Conus ventricosus
AAATCATATGCAGATGCTGTTTGTTTCCTTTTCCTTTTTTTTTTTTTTTGTGATCTGCTTTTTTTTTAACGAACAGTTTTCTGTTTGTGATATTGACAGACCAGAAAAGGCTTTGTTTTGTGGGCTGGATCATAATGATTACAATTCAAAAAGAAAAAGAAAAGAAGAGAATGAAAACTTGAAGCCTGTGTGTCATTGGGGGTATAATCAACAAAACTCAAAATGGATTCCAACCAGTTTCTTTCTGGTCCTCTCCCTTCATCCCTTGTTTTCCCCACCCCTCTTCCATTTTCCTTCCGTACTTTCCACTGTCTACACGACTTTTCCCCATTTTCCCTTGCTGACCCTGATCCTACTCTGTCCAGTCGTTAACTTTTTTTTTTTCTTTGCCGCCACCACCCTTTGTTCCCTTCCCACCCCCTCCCTCCATGTTCTACCTCATTACCATCCACTTCTGTTCATTCCTTTGGTTCCCTTCCCACCCCTCCTCCATGTTCTGCCTCATTACCATCCACTTCTGTTCATTCTTTGTTCCCTTCCACCCCCTCCCTCCATGTTCTACCTCATTACCATCCACTTCTGTTCATTCCTTTTCCCTTCCCACCCCCCTCCTTTGTTCTGCCTCATTACCATCCACTTCTGTTCATTCCTTTCACGTCTTATCCAAATTTGGCCACTGTAACCCAGTGTCATATCCTATTCCCTCACTTACTTTTCCTGCTCGCTCGCGCGTGCGCGTGCACACACGCGCGCTTCCCTAAACATGTCCCTTCTCATTTCCAGCATTGTCATGGCTACCCCAACTCGTTCCCCATTTCATTTTCCCGTCCATTGTTTCATAAATGTGGGAACATAAACTGGAATCGCCCCATGCCTTGTCATTGCCATTGGTTGTAGACTGTCTTCCCTGCCATGTCCATCTCTTTCTGGTCTAATGCCCAAACCCTACCCGCTGTCACACCTTGAGACTGTAGACTGTCTTCCCTGCCATGTCCATCTCTTTCTGGTCTAAACGACCACCCCAAACCCGCTGTCACACCTTGTGAGACTGTAGACTGTCTTCCCTGCCATGTCCATCTCTTTCTGGTCTAAACGACCACCCCTACCGCTGTCACACCTTGTGAGTCTGTAGACTGTCTTCCCTGCCATGTCCATCTCTTTCTGGTCTAAATGACCACCCCTACCCGCTGTCACACCTTGTGAGACTGTAGACTGTCTTCCCTGCCATGTCCTTTCTCTTTCTGGTCTAAATGACAGCGCTATGTACTGTCATGCCTTCAGGTCATGGGCTTCATTCACTGCTATGTCCATTTCCTCCTGTCCTAACTGGCCAACCCTATCCATGGTCATATCTTTTAAGGCCATCGACTCCATTCACTGCCATGGCCATCTCTATCGTAACCACCACCTAGTCACTGTCACACTGTGTGTGTGATGTTCATGGGGAAATTGCTGCCCTTTATTGAGAATAAACCCAGTTCCTGCAGCTCTGTTCAAAACAGGTTTATTCCATTTTCTTCTTCCGTTAATCTCGTATTTCATTTTTCTTTCACTTCATTCCATCCGCCTTATTCAGATTAAGATGCGAACAGACCCTCAACCATCTAACCCTTCCTCATCTTTTCCAATCTCCTTGTCTCTTTATTGCACTTCTCCAAATGCTTACTTATGTTGTCACCTCCCATACCATCTATAACTTCTCTTTTCTCACTTTTCCCGTTCTATGGCTGTTTATCTCGTTGGCAAGACTTCACTCTTTTCTGTTCTGTATCCTCCAGAGTTCATCTTTGGCATTTCCTCTGATTTCAACAGTCAAGTTTGGACCATGTTCACCAAACCCTTCTGCTGCTTCCGCCCCCTTCCTCTTTTCCCCACATTATGCAGTCTTCATTGTTAAGTCCCTTTGAGGTCAAGGCCCCTTTTTGATATATTCACATGTTTTGTTATCAGTGTTAGGAGCCAAAATACCACTAAACACGCAATGCAGAGTGGAAATTTAATGCTTTATTTGATGCACAGAGAAATAGGACAACGTGATTTTTTCAGCAAATTTATCTTCTCCCGGGAAGTCGCAAACATGTCAAATGTGCGAAACGAATTTCCCAAACTATACAGATTGCAGTGCGCTTCTTTCATTTGGGGGGAGGAGGGGTTGTGTTTATCACGTTACACCTTTTGTATGTCATATGGAGCTGGAATTAGGGGGGCCGGACGCCCCACTTATTTGCCAGCTCCAGGCAGTACCTCCCCTCCCCCTTTCTGCAGCCGTTCATTTTGTTCGTCTGAAAATTTCATTTTTGCTGAAATTTGCAAACCTTTTCCCTTTTTGGCCCCTTTTTTAAATTTTAAATTCAAGTGTCGCCATTCATCTCCTAGTAACTTTTTGATGGGGGGGAGGATGGGTGCACCACTTAGCCCCGTTCACTGAATTTTGGTTTTGCATCGGGGTCGAGGCCCACTTTTTGATTATTCACATTTTTTGTTATGCGTTGGGAGCTAAAACCCTAAACACCAATACAGAGGGGAAATAATAATGCTTTATTTGGTTAGGAGCTAAAATAAACTAAACACACAATACAGAGTAAAAATTTAATGCTTTATTTTGTACACAGTGAAAACAGACGCGTGATTTTTCCGCAAATTTTTCTTCTCCGGAAGTCGCAAAAATGACAAAAAAATGACGAAACGGAGTTCCCAAATATGCAGATTGCAGTCTGTTTCTTTCATTTGGGGGGAGGAGGGGGTTTGGTTTATCCCCAATTTCACCTTTTGTTTGCCTTGGAGCTGGGAATTAGGGGGCCTGAGAAACCCCTTTTGCCCGCTCCAGGCAGTACCTCCCCCCCCCCTTTTCCCGCCGTTTCCCCTTTTGTTCTGTGAAAAAGTTTTGCTGAATTGCAACCTTTACCTTTTTTGGGCCCTTTTTTAAACTTTAATCAAGCTGTCCCGTTCTCTATATGTAACATTTATCAGGAATAGGCGGAGGATGGGCCAAATTGGTCCCAGTTCACTTCTCCCAAAGTCACAAACATGACGAAAATGGCGAAAAAGGGAAAAATTTTCCCAAACTATAAGTTGCAGTGCGCTTTTCTTTGGGGGAGGAGGGGGGGTTTTTCACCGTTACACCCTTTTTTAAGCCATAGGAGCTGGGAATTTGGTGCCCACGCCCAAATTTTTTCCACTCCTGCAGTACCTCCCCCCCCACCTTCTGCCCCTGTTCCATTTTGTTTGTCTGAAAAATCGGAAGTTTTGCTGGGAAATTTGCGAAAACCCTTTTCTTTTGGACCATCTTTAATTTAAAGCTGTCATGTTTATTCCTAGTAACATTTAGTCAGGGAAGAGGAGGAAAAGGGCACACTTTGTCCCCTTTTTACTGCAAATTCACTTGCATCCGCATAGTCCTGCCTGAAAAAAAGGTTGTCAGTGATTTCTTCCCTGGCCCCCCGACGTAAATGTAACTGAACGGGTTAAATTTCCTGTTATTTGGTCTTTTCCCAACACCTTTTTTCCATTTTATTGTTTACAGCTCCCAAAAATCCTGTGTAAATTTTTTATCTTTCCCTTTTTTTCCCTTTGAATCTCAGGTGTTCATACCTTTCTAGTAAACCCTTCATTCCACTCCCTCCCACTTGCATTGTGCAGTATCACCACTCCCCATGTTTCTACCTCAACTTTAATCAGTTCAGTCTCTCGCACTTCCTGACTTCAATAACTTTCTTTTTGCATTGCTAACTTCAATTTCTCACCAATCCAGAGATTAATTTATATTTAACTCAATTTCGAAAGGAGGTCACCTCGAGTGTTGCATATAAACAACTTTATCTTGGGCAATGTGAACTTTATAAAGATTTTATCAAGATTTTTACTGATGGTTCTAAGAAAGGTGAGAGGGCTGCAGCTGCCATTGTGGGTGATAACGATTTTCAGGAGCCTACTTTGTTAAGATTGCGGGATTGGTCATCTGTTTACACTGCTGAACTGAAGGCTTTAAATCTGGCCCTCAGTGCGGTGTCCAGATCAGATCAGAATGATTTCCTTATTTTATCGGATTCATTGTCGGCTTTGTCGACAAGAGAAGTATCACATCCAGTATTAGCGGATATTCATGATCTTCATACTCAGCTTGTCTCTTCGGGAAAGCATATACATGTAGTTTTCTTGTGGGTCCCCAGTCACATGGGAATCTATGGTAACTCAGTGGTGGACAAAGCAGCCAAACAAGCTCTCGGTGCAAGTCTTTCCAGGAGGCCTATGCAGTTTGTTCCTCACTCTGATCTACGTCATAAATCCAGTTTGTATTGTCGTGAACTGTGGCAGAGTGAATGGTGTAATCAAATTCATAATAAATTGTTTAAAATTTGCCCAGATTTAACCAATCCTTTCCCATCGGTGGTACGTAACCGTAAAGAGGAATCGATTTTGTCACGGTTACATATTGGGCACAGCTATATAACGCACAGTTGGATATTCAGAAGGGAAGACCCCCCATGGTGTGTTGCGTGTGACAGCTTGTTCAGTGTTAATCATTTTTGACAGAATGTGCTGATTTGATGTGTATCGGAGAGAAGTTCTTTTCCACCAGTGATTTATCGGTTCTTTTTCGTGAGATTTCAGTGGATCTTATTTTTTTTTTTGAAAGAGGTAAACTTATATTATAAAATATAGGGTTTTATTAATGTATACAGGTGTCGAAGGAGTTGAAAAGATAATTGTCCTTTTGTCCTCATAAATTTTAAGTGATGTGTTAATACTAGTGCGAGTATTTGTATCAAGAGACTCAGATATGATAGCTGAGGTCCTGATTTGGCTCCTAGTAGTCCGCTGGACCCTATAAACACTAACTAACTAACTAACTTCAATTTCTTATGCCTGCAACTTTTTTTTCATTCATCTCATTTTAGTCTCCTTGTCTTATTCTTGCACTTCTCCAAACGCATGCTTTTGTTGTCGCCTCCCTTACCATCTATAACTTCTTTCTCACTTCTCCAGTTCTCATGGTTGTTTATCTCGTTGGCAAGGCTTCACTCTTTTCCTGTTCTGTATCCTCCAGAGTTCATCTTTGGCATTTCCTTCTGATTTCAACAGTCACGTTTGACCATGTTCACCATCCCTTCTGCTGCTTCCGCCCCTTCCTCTTCCACACACCACGCAGTCTTCATTGTTAAGTCCCTTTGAGGTCAAGACTCGAGGCCACTTTTTGATATATTCACATGTTTGTTATCAGTGTTAGGAGCTAAAATACCACTAAACACACAGAGTGGAAATTAATGCTTTATTTGGTTAGAAGCTAAAATACCACTAAACACACAATACAGGGTGGAAATCAGTGCTTTATTTGATACACAGTAGAAAACAGACGCGTAATTTTTCAGCAAATTTATCTTCTCCGGAAGTCGCAAACATGACAAAAATGTACGAAACGGAGTTCCCAGACTATCCAGATTGCAGTCTGTTTCTTTCATTTGGGGGGAGGAGGGGGTGTGTTTATCACCGTTACACTTTTTGTATGCCATATGGAGCTGGGAATTAGGTGGCCGGACGCACCACTTATTTGCCAGCTCCATGGCAGTACCTCCCCTCCCACCTTTGTGCTGCTGTTCCATTTTGTTCTTCTGAAAACTCAAAAGTTTTGCTGAAATTTGCGAACCTTCGCCTTTTGGACCCATTTTAAAACTTGAATTCAAAGCTGTCACCGTTTATCACCCATGTAACATTTAGTCAGGAATGAGGAGGATGGGCACACTTAGTCCCAGTTCACTGCAATATCAGCTCTGCATGCGCATCAGCTCCTGCCTGAAACAAACATGCTTGTCAGTGCATTTGCTTCTGTGGCCAGCCAGACTGTAAATATAAACTAAATGGTGCTTAATTTCCTGTTTATGTCTCATCTTTTTCAACCACCTTTTTCCATTTTACCAGTTAAGACATGCAAGACATTCTTAGTTAAGTTTTCATCCTTCCCTTCTCTATTCCAAATCTCAGGTGTTGATACCTTTCTAGTAAACTCTTCATTCCATTCTTTCCCACTTACGTTGTGCATTATCACTACACCCCAAGTTTGTACCTCAACTTATATTGAATGCATTTAGATTCTCACACTTCCCTATTTCTATCATTTTCTTTTTCGCATTGTTTACTTCCATTTTTTAACGCCTGTGACTTTTCTTTCATTCCGTTTGACTTGTACTCAAAACCAGATCTCGCTCTTTGCTGGCTCCTGATCTTCATAAACTTGCCTTCTGTTGCATTGCCTTTCCATTCCAACTCCGACATTTTGCCGCTCTCATGACTGTTCCACTACCCACCATCCTCGGATTCTTTCCAAATTCATGTGGATCCTCTTACATTTGCATCTATTCCAGTTGCTGTTCTCTGTCCCGTTTTCTTCCTGCCCCAATGATATCTTGTCCAGAGTCATTCTTCTGTCTTCCTCACCTGTCTCCTCTTCCCACTCCATTCCACCAGTATTCCAGCTCTCAGTATCCACCCTGTTCAGATCCCACCTGTCATTCCCACACCTGTTATCCCCATGATCAATGCTGTACAGGACCATCCAGCTGTCATTCCCACACCTGTTCACCCCATGATCAGTGCTGTACAGGACCATCCAGCTGTCATTCCCACACCTGTTCACCCCATGATCAGTGCTGTACAGGACCATCCACCTGTCATTCCCACACCTGTTCACCCCATGATCAGTGCTGTACAGGACCATCCACCTGTCATTCCCACACCTGTTCACCCCATGATCAGTGCTGTACAGGACCATCCACCTGTCATTCCCACACCTGTTCACCCCATGATCAATGCTGTACAGGACCATCCACCTGTCATTCCCACACCTGTTCTCCCCATGATCAATGCTGTACAGGACCATCCACCTTCATTCCCACACCTGTTCTCCCCATGATCAGTGCTGTACAGGACCATCCACATTTCACTTCCTCTGTCAGTCTTTGTTAAGCTGCTTTCCAATCATTTTCCATGGCATCCTCTCAAGCCGGTTCATTCCATTCCTTTTACTCATTCACACTTCTTCACCTGACTTCAAGTTACTTTTCCATTTCTTTTTGACCAATCCAGCCCCGTTTCCCTGTATCCTTGCTGTCACAGTTTTACTTTCAGATCACACTGCCTCACTCTCTCTCTCTCTACTTTCCTTCCCTTCTTCCCCATCTGAACAAAGCAGGTATTGACCTTGGAGTAGTTAATGATTTCTCCAAGTTTCCTGATGACCCTCCATGGACTTTCTTCATGCCATAGATCCGGCTTGATTTAGCCTCATACTGGAAAGGTTCCACTAGTTCCTTGGCATACAAGTCCCTTTGTGCTGAACTGTGTTCCAAGTTTCCATCTTTCAAAAGAATTTTCAGTGACGGTTCCAAATATGAGGAGGAGTTGCCTCTGCTGTGTTTTGCGCAGTAGACACATACCCCCCCCCCCCCCCCCCCCCCCGGGAAGATGAGATGTACCGTACACATTCCCACCGGCAGCTCCATCTACACTGCTGAGCTGACAGCCTTGGTCCTGGCACTTCAGATGATCTCCAAATCGAAACAAAGATTTCCTTATTTATCAGACTCTGCTTTGGAGGCCATTGCCGATCGTAATCTTAAGCACCCTAAACTACTGAAAGTGTTTGAACTGTACACCTCCCTAAAATCAAACGGACACAATGTAGTGTTTGCTTGGGTTCCCAGCCATGTGGGCATTCGAGGCAATGAGATGGTTGACCAGCTTGCCAAGAATGCCACAAGGGAAAAGTTGAGCAGGTTGTCTGTTCCTCACACTGACCTGAAACCGAAAACACAGGCCTATGTCAAAGACCCCTGGCAAGAGAATGGTCCTTGCAGACGGATAACAAACTGTATAAATTCCGACCAAACCTCAACGAGTTTTTACTATGTTCCAGAGGCGGCTGTAAAGAAGAAACAGTCCTGTGCCGCTTGCACACAGGCCACTCGTTTTATTCCCATTCTTATCTTTTAAAAGGTGAAGAAGCTCCGTGATGTATTCCATGTCATGTTCCACTCGCAGTGAAACGTATTCTTTTAGATTGTTGGGACTTGCACGATGTGAGACAAACATTTTACAGCAGAGTCCATGAAAATCCTGTTCGAGATGTCCCGCCTGACGTGATCTTTGAGTTTCTGAGAGATCAACATTTTTCATCTGATTTAAGATTTTACGGAAGAAAGATTTTTAACGAAGTTTCTGGTGTGGTTTTAGAAGATGTATTTTGAAGAGATGTGTGAAAGGTTGTTTGGTTTTTTAATTTGTTGTTTGTTTTTTTATATATATTTTTTTAGATGACTTGAGTTGATTTTAATGTGTGACAGCCCTGATATGGCCCTTTGCGGTCGGCTGGGCTATAAGCAACATTACCTTGCCTTACCTCCCTTCTCCTCTCTGCTCTGTTAACTTTCCACATTATCTTCATTTGTTTTCCTTTAGTCACAAAATGAACCTAGTTATTTTCATGGATGTTTGAAAAGTAACTCATGCAATAGACGATATGCTGAGAGACATGCAAACTACACAAAGATTATTCTTTCTGCGAACAAGTGTGGGGGTGCGCACACACACACACACACACATGCAATCACCACTGCCACCACACAAAAGTGGCATCATTAAAAGTTGTTGACGTAAACCTATCATGGTGGAACAGCATGTGAGCTCCGATTTCGTGCAGACAGTGAATGAATAGCTTTTTGCAAAAAGATGATGACATGGTAAATGAGCCGGTGTGCTCATACTCTGAACCAGCATACAGTTTGCTTAATTTCCCAAAGGGATTTTTTCTGTTCACAGGTACCATTGTTTGAAAATAATTAGTGACTTAATGATTGGGACAGGCTATTTCAGTGCATAGAAATGTTCACATATGAAAGATTTATAATGTATTCATGCAGTGTAAGTGTGTGAGCCAGTGAAATGCTCATCATTTGTACTTTTTGTGGAGGTGCGGGGTGTGTGTGTGGGATGGATATGGTATTCAACTAAATTGCCCAGAAAAATTAACCATGTCCGCATACTATAATGTCCATTCCCAACAGTCACTACCCTTCCTTTCTGTAACTGATGTTTACAAATTCCTCGTCTCATTTGAAGGAAACAAAGTTGCAGATTTGATGGAATTGATGGCAGTATATCCATTCCCAACAGTCACTACCTTCCTTTCTGTAACTGATGTTTACTATTCCGTCTTTCATTTGAAGGAAACAAAGTTGCAATTTGATGGAATTGATGCAATATTCCATTCCCAACAGTCACTACCCTTCCTTTCTGTAACTGATGTTTACTATTCCTTGTCTCATTTGAAGGAAACAAAGTTGCAGATTTGATGGAATTGATGGCAATATTCCATTCCCAACAGTCAGTACCCTTCCTTTCTGTAACTGATGTTTACTATTCCTTGTCTCATTTGAAGGAAACAAAGTTGCAGATTTGATGGAATTGATGGCAGTATTCCATTCCCAACAGTCAGTACCCTTCCTTTCTGTAACTGATGTTTACTATTCCTTGTCTCATTTGAAGGAAACAAAGTTGCAGATTTGATGGAATTGATGGCAGTATTCCATTCCCAACAGTCAGTACCCTTCCTTTCTGTGACTGATGTTTACTATTCCTTGTCTCATTTGAAGGAAACAAAGTTGCAGATTTGATGGAATTGATGGCAGTATTCCAAAACTTTCAGCTCCAAGACAGTTCAAAGTTGCAAAACTGGTTCCCATGTACAAATATGGTAACAATTCCCAACACCCAATGACAGACCAATTTCTATCTTGCAAGTATTAGAAAACATATAGACACAATTATGGTCTACTTTAGAGATTTTCGATAATTTGTTAAAAACGGGTCTACATGTCATAACTACAGTATGGTATTCATTTTTCAAAAAAATTCGCCGGAAGAATTTAATAGATAAAAAACGACTTTTGCACACCTGTTCAAACCCCGCGCGGTAGACCGAAAACCATGACGTCACTTGATGGACTGGCCGTCAGCCGCGACCTACACAACAAGCCAACGCCAAGTGAAATCAACACGAGTTGCGATCCCCCACAGCCTAAAAAGTCACGAGGGGTGGCAGATATTGTGCTGTAGGCGAGTGCAGCCGCTCAGCAGGAGACGGATATTCTTTGCACACATTTCCATCTGATCCAGATACTCGAAAGAAGTGGATTCGGTTCGTGCAACCATGCCGGGCAGCTAAAGTTCATTTTATCACGTCAGTTCCAGCTGGACCGCGGAAACGAGCTATTCCGACAATTGCCGAGCCCGTTCGAGTGGATCAAAAACTTCGTCTGCATTGTACTTTGAAGGCGGAGTGGTAAGCTCGTACAGATGAGTACGATAGTCGCACGTTTATTCTGTTCTTATCTATGGACAGATCACACTTGTTAAACTGAATGAACACGTTAAGGCTTGAGGAAGGAGAATCTCCGCTAGCCGTCCACGCGGATCGCATCAAGAAGTCAGTCGGTAGCCTCCCTCGAGACTTCGGTAAAGTCCGTAACGCCTTCGGAATGTGTTCGC
>JAFLJL010017096.1:11539-22860 GCA_018398815.1 Conus ventricosus
GATCATTACATAAACTTCATCCAATGTTAATCATAAATCAGTCAGACAATCTTCAAGTGTTGCAATTCCCTGATCGTAACCAAAATATTTATAGAACGGAGAACTTTCTGGTGGTATGCACACACATAGGTATAGAACGTCACAAGAACACCCAAATAATTGTTTATCAAGAACGAAAGCACACATATTTTCATACTTAACATCCAAATGATATACCAATGGACAAAACTCCATTTTTATTAAGCAAATGCACGCCGTGCATCTTTTGTGAGCACGATTGCTACAGGCTTACACATTCGTCCGTATCGTCCTCTTCTCGACTCTCGCCCATACTCTAAATCAAAAGACATCAAATATCTCGCTTTGAATTATGACTGGGACACTGTACGACCAGGGGGAGCCATGCAAGTTAAGGTCAGTATGGAAATAAGACGAAATGAGTGCGAAAGTGGCACGCGAGATGTCTGGCACGCGGCAATGCTGTCCGGCAAATACGCCCCTATATCTCCCTGACTAGTAAAATTTACCAAAGCTTACAAACAACAATCAAATTCAGCGAATTTCACCAGGGACTAGCCATATTTCTCACGCTCTCCACCAGACAAGCAAAATCAAAAGAGGAAGACAAATAACAAATCACTCAAACATTATTTTGAGTGGATACATTACTTCCAAGGGCCAGAACACAACATAATTTTATGGTCATATACATGGAAGATAAAGTAAAATGAATACTGGCTCAAGTATTGTTGCTTCTGAGGAACCTTAGAACGTCAACTACGTCTATTTCCCACAATCCTCGGAAACACCAACAAAACCTCATTTCATTGAACAAGGATTATGATACTTTGTTACAAATGACCAAGAGGGAGAGAGTGATTCACGGGCTGATCGTCGCAAAGTAATGTCAGCAAGAGAGGGAAAATGGGTGGTAGCGAAAACACTCTGGCATCGAAATTACCGTAGTCAGGTGATAAAGTGTCTAATGAGCACAAAGCTAATAATACTCGGCTTGAGAGATCCCTCATGAAATCATGAACGCCTAACAAAGCAAAGAGAAATGATGGTCCTGTAAATACTTGCATCATGGGGTGACATCTGGAAGAACGGATTGTCCTTTACACAGACAATTGGTGTGAAATTGGCAAGCATGATGTCAGTTTTCGTACTGTTCAGGATTGTGATCTTTGTGTGAGAGAAGAACAGGAATGAGCTGAAAAGGCTTGTGATCGGAAAGTAAAATTGTGAAGCAGGATGGGAAAGGGTGGATGGTCCGTAACAGAATGGACATGGAGTGAATCAGGTGGAAGAAGTGGAATGGTAATGTAACTGAATGCGGTTGGAACATGGGAAATTGAAAGGAGCTGTACTACAAACTGACGGGAAGGAAAAGGGTGGGAAAGCAGTGATGGTCGTAACATGTGCATGGGGTGAAAGGTTGAACAGACATGGGTCGAACAGGGTGGAATGGAGGTGATGCTGTAGCAGCATGATGGGTGAACAGGTGGGATGACAGGTGGATGTCCTGTAGCACGATCATGGGTGAACAGGTGGGAATGACAGGCTGATGGTCCTGTACAGCATTGATCATGGGGGTGAACAGGTGTGGGAATGACAGGTGGATGGTCCTGTACAACACTGATCATGGGGTGAACAGGTGTGGGAATGACAGGTGGATGGTCCTGTACAGCATTGATCATGGGGTGAACAGGTGTGGGAATGACAGGTGGATGGTCCTGTACAACACTGATCATGGGGTGAACAGGTGTGGGAATGGAAGGTGGATTGTCCTGTTACAACACTGATCATGGGGTGAACAGGTGTGGAATGACAGGTGGGATCTGAACAGGGTGGATACTGAGAGCTGGAATGCTGGGGGAATGCTGGGGAATGGAGTGGGAAGAGGAGACCGGTGAGGAAGACAGAGAAGAATGACTCTGGACAAGATATCATAGGGGCAGGGAGAAAACGGGACAGAGAACAGCAACTGGAGTAGATGCAAATGTAAGAGATCCACATGAATGTGGAAAGAATCTGAGGATGGTGGGTAGTGGAACAGTCAATGAGAGTGGCAAAATGTTGGAGTTGGTATGGAAAGGCATGCAACAGAAGCAGGTTTATGAAGATCAGGAGCCAGCAAAGAGCGAGATCTGGTTTTGAGTACAAGTCAAACGGAATGAAAGAAAAGTCGCAGGCGTTAAAAAAGGAAGTAAACAATGCGAAAAAGAAAATGATAAGAAATAGGGAAGTGTGAGAATCTAAATGTATTCAATATAAGTTGAGGTAGAAACTTGAAGTGTAGTGATAATGCACAACGTAAGTGGGAAAGAATGGAATGAAGATTTTACTAGAAAGGTATGAACACCTGAGATTTGGAACAGAGAAGGGAAGGATGAAAACATGGGGAGTGGTGATAATGCAAAATGTAAGTGGGAGGGAGTGGAATGAAGAGTTTACTAGAAGGTATGAACAACCGAGATTCAGAAGAGAAAAGGGAAAGATGAAAACTTAACACAGGATGTGTTACATGTCTGTAAACCAATAGTAACATGGAAAGAACGTGATTGGAAAAGACCAGACATAAACAGGAAATCGAGCACCGTTCAGTTTACGTTTACAGTCTGACTGGTCACGGAAGCACAATGCACTGACAAGCATGTTTGTTTCAGGCAGGAGCTGATGCGGATGCAGAGCTGACATTGCAGTGAACTGGGACGAAGTGAACCCATCCTCCTCATTCCTGACTAAATGTTACTTAGGTGATAAACGGTGACAGCTTGAATTCAAGATTTAAAATGGTCCAAAAGGTGAAGGTTCGCAAATTTCAGCAAAACTTCGAGTTTTCAGACGAACAAAATGGAATGGCGGCACAAAGGTGGGAGGGAGGTACTGCCATGGAGCTGGCAAATAAGTGGTGCGTCAAGCCACCTAATTCCCAGCTCCATATGGCATACAAAAGGTGTAACGGTGATAAACACCCCCCCCTCCTCCTCCCAAATGAAAGAAGCGCACTGCAATCTGCATAGTTTGGGAATTCCGTTTTCGCACATTTTCGCATGTTTGAGACATCCGGAGAAGAAAAATTTGCTGAAAAATCACGCGTCTATTTCTACTGTGCATCAAATAAAGCATTAATTTCCACTCTGCATTGCGTGTTTAGTGGTAATTTTGGCTCCTAACACTGATAACTAAAAGATGTGAATATACCAAAAAGTGGCCTCGAGCTCAAAGGGACTTAACAATGAAGACTGAATAATGTGTGGAAGAGGAAGAAGGCGGAAGCAGCAGAAGGGATGGTGAACATGGTCAAACTTGACTGTTGAAATCAGAAGGAAATGCCAACGATGACTCTGGAGGATACAGAACAGGAAAGATGAAGTCTTGCTAATGAGATAAACAGCCATGAGACCTGGAAAAGTGAGAAAAGAGAAGTTATAGATGGTAAGGGAGGTGACAACAAAAGTATGCATTTGGAGTCTAAGTGCAATAAAGAGACAAGGAGATTGGAAAGAGATGAGGAAGGGGGTAGATGGTTGGAGGGTCTGTTCGAATCTTAATCTGAATAAGGCGGATGGAATGAAGTGAAAGAAAAATGAAATACGAGATTAACTGGAAGAAGAAAATGGAATAAACCTGATTGAACAGAGCTGCAGGAACTAGGGTTTATTCTCAATAAGGGCAGCATTTTCCCCATGAACATCACACACACTCACACAGTGCGACAGTGACTAGGGGTGGTGGTTACGATAGAGATGGACATAACAGGGAAGCAGCCTCTGAGCTCAAAAGATATGACAATAGATAGGGGAGGTCGTCAAGAATAGAAAGAGATGGCCATGGCAGTGAATGGAGCCAATGGCCTTAAAAGATATGACCATGGATAGGGGTGGCCAGTTAGGACAGGAAGAAATGGACATAGCAGTGAATGGAGCCCATGACCTGAAGGTTTGATAGTACATAGCGCTGGTCATTTAGACCAAAGAGATGGACATGGCAGGGAAGAGAGTCTACAGTCTCACAAGGTGTGACAGCGGGTAGGGGTGGTCGGACAGGATACAAAGAGATGGACATGGCAGGGAAGAGAGTCTACAGTCTCACAAGGTGTGACAGCAGGTAGGGGTGGTTGGTCAGGATACAAAGAGATGGACACGGCAAGGAAGCGAGTCGACAACCAATGGCAATGACAAGGCATAGGGCGATTCCAGTTTATGTTCCCACATTTATGAAACAAGAATGGACGGGAAAATGAAGTGGGGAATGAGATGGGTTCCCACGACAATGCTGGAATGAGAAGGGACATGTTTAGGGAGAACACGTGTGTGTGTGTGTGTGTGTGTGTGTGTGTGTGTGTGTGTGTGTGTGTGTGTGTGTGTGTGTGTGTGTGTGTGTGTGTCTGTGTGTGTGTGTGTGTGGTGTGTGTGTGGTGTGTGTGTGTGTGTGCATGTGTATGTGTGTGTGTATGTGTGTGTGTGCGCGCGCGTAAGCAAGTGGGGAAAGTAAGCGAGGGAATAGGATATGACACTGGGTTACAGTGGCCAAATTTGGATAAGAGACGTGAAAGGAATGAACAGAAGTGGATGGTAATGAGGCAGAACATGGAGGGAGGGGGTGGGAAGGGAACAAGGGGTGGTGGTGGCAAAGAAAAAAAAAGGACTGGACTGAGTAGGATCAGGGTCAGCAAGGGAAAATGGGACAGTCGTGTAGACAGTGGAAAGTGTGGAAGGAAAATGGAAGAGGGTGGGAACACAAGGGATGAAGGGAGAGGCCAAGAGAGAAACTGGTTGGAATCCTTCATTTGAGTTTTGTCGATTATACCCCCAATGACACACAGGCTTCAAGTTTTCATTCTCTTCCGTTCTTTGTCTTTTTTTCTCTTTCTGAATTGTAATCATTATGATCCAGCCCACAAAACAAAGCCTTTTCTGGTCTGTCAATATCACAAACAGAAAACTGTTGCATTAAAAAAAAGTCAGATCACAAAAAAAAGGAAAAAAAAAACAAGGAAAGGAAACAAACAGCATCTGCATATGATTTAGCTAAACTGTCGATATCTTAAGAATACGAAATTAGGCTTTGCTACAAACAATTGGCATTTCATTGATTTTTCACAAGAAGAAAAAAAAGGGCAAAAGGTAATGAAAAGCATGTCATTGCCACAAATACATAAAAATGACGGAGGCAGACAGACACTGGACAGTGGATACCAACTTATGTCCTCGTTACTTTCTAACAGCTTTCCCACTCATCTCATTTTCATCAATATCTGCACATCTGGACTCCTATTCCCATGAGCGATCTTCTCAAGTTATCTTTCCTCAGCACACTTCTCTCTTCTTATGTCTTCTGTTTACATTTTCCACCTCCTTCCGTGAATATATCTTTCCTCGTTACTGCTGTGTACCACTTTGTCACGTCGCCGAGGGAGATGGCAAACACCAAGTCAGGGGCTTCACTCCGCGTTCACACACCAACGACCAGTCCCGCATTCAACCTTCATCCACAAGCCCAAACACTCAACTATGATTCACCCCTAACCACACTCACACCAAATGTAACATAAACTAACTAAATTTATTAATCACATCACAACATGCACTCCACAAGAAGAACAACAACCAATAATTTGCTAAAACTAAACAGCAGACAATATTACATTAACAAGGCCACACGTATGCTATAGACACACACACACACTGCCGACCGCTCTGCTTCCTTCTGTGTACCAAAACCTGTGAATGCACACAACCATCAATATCAGCCAGATGATTTCAGAAATGTATGCACCCCACAACAACAGAGTATTCAAATCATTCCAACATGCAGCAAAGCACGAATCACAATAACTCAGAATTTCAGACAAGCAAATCATCACTAACTATGGTTCATTACTAATGTAGTTCCTCAACGAAGGTGAAACCAAAAGTCCAAAGCGATGAAAGCTTTCCGACGTGTTCTGTTCAAAAGTTCATGGAGCTCACAACGCCAAGACGATGGAGCACAATCAAAACTAAGCAGATGAACAAAAACTAACATGAGTTGTCCCAAGGTATGTTGGCGGAGACGAATATAGTTGAGCCTTCAACAAAGAACTTCATTCACATTCTTTGTCACGTTGATTCCTCGTTCTCTACAGTCTCTCCACTTCCACCTGATGACACATTCTATTCTCCACATTCATCCACTCCTTACATCGGTCCATTCACCCGCTCCAAGTCAGGAAGCCCAAGACCAGAAGTCCGTTGCTAAAACGAGAGTCAATCCTTCCACGCCGCTCCTGTCCTTCAGACAACAGACGTCACCCAACCGTCATCGGCCACCAGCGAGACAACGGCCACTCTCACCAGCTCAAGTGCGGAAGGGGACCACGGCACAGCAACTAATCAGGTTCTGGGGACGACATTAAACTAACAGGTAATACTAACCCAAGTCTGCAAGGAAAACCTAAGTCCCAACTACTTGAAAACACAGGTAAAAGTTAATTAAAACACTATCTTTCTTTCCCAAACAAGAAAAAATGCAAAACACCCTTTTAATTCTCAAGAAAGAAGACAATAACATTAATATAGAATAACTTGAACAAATTTTGACAATGTTATTCAAAGGGAAATAATTCAACAAGTGTTTATATGTATGACATTGACCTTGAAGGTCAACCTCCGCCGTCATCATGACCTTGGCCAATTATAACAAGTTCCCAACAGCAAAGAGAACTAACTGTCAAAATGTCGGAACCCGCCTTTTCAAATAACAACCGAAATTTATATAAAGCAAAGAATTATACAATACTACTGACTTCCAACACTTAACTACAAATTAAATGTGTTTTTTTTTCCTCAAAAACAAACAACCCTCAATGCAAAACATACATGACTAGTTCAATATAACTATCCACTTGCTTTTCCCAGCTTCACGGAAAAGAACACTGTTCCCTTCTTTATTTCTACTAAAATACATAACAAAATTAAAATCGGCGAAGGGAAGTTACTCCGTCTCATCACCACAAAGTAAAACTCTCCCAAATCTCACACGTTCACAAATACCACGCTTTCTACCCTCACCTTTTCTCGCATCACGTTAAAATACACATGCATAAAACCATAAATGCCAGAAAGCATGAAACAAAAGAGGAAAATTGTAACTGAATACATTGAACCATGCGCACACAGACACAAACGCACAAACATAAACTTCCGAATCCAGAGACGAACAACGGCAAAAGTTCCAAACCTGAAACCCGAGACGGACCCCACGACCAGCGCCCAGAAAAACTGATGTAACGCCCACGAAATTGGGGGACAATAATGTCCACGCCACAACTCCACCACTGTGTGGGAACAGGAGTTCCAAGCCAAGCACAGCATACGTCGTGTGAGGGAAACTTCTAGTCTCGACTGACTCGTCCACACAAGTGACCTCCCCTGTCTACCTGAACTCAGTTCAAGTCACGTCCAAATTCAACCGTTTGGTGGACTCTGGGAACGGAGTATCTAAGGGAAACACACGCGCACGCTTGCATGCAACTAAAAATAACACGCACAGGCACACAACTTCCAAACACAATGTTTTATTTTCAGCCTAGCTATCACACACGTTCCTAAGGTACACAGCGGAGGAGCAAATCTAACCCTGTATCGTGACAAACACTTCACTGACCATCCTTCTCATCTTGCTCATCATCTGCCTATTTCTGCAAATTTCCAGCCCCTTTTTTCTGATGCAGTGACGCATACTTTAGGTTTTCAGCCATGGCTTTTGGTAGTTTCATTTACTTCTCCCAATTCCCACCCTCCTTCCTAAAAGCTGTGTGTCTACTACCAAAACCTCAGTGGGGACAGAGCGAGTGCATGAGCAAAGGGGAAGGCTCAGTGTCAGCAAAACCTCTGTGCTCCCCTGAAACTTTCTCCCTTTCATGGGATCATTCTGTCTAATGGGCCAGCCAAACCCTATCTAACTTCTCTGTCTTACATCCATCTGTCATTAGCATCCATCTGTCATTCTTGCCCTTAACAAGCAAATGATCTTGGATCATACGTACTTGTTTGCCTTGCTTCTGGCCTCCCTTAGAAACGGATTCAACTTCCGTCTTATTTCACAGACAATTGGTGAGAAATCCTCCCACAAATACTCCTTCAGTTTTCGTTTTGTTTTCAGGATTTTGATCTTTTGTCTATAGAAGGAACCAAGAAAGAGATGAGAGAAGGGCGGTGTGATCTGAAAGTAAAATTGTGACAGCAAGGATGCAGGAAAATGGGGCTGGATTGGTCGAAAAGAAATGGAAACGAGTAACGTGAAGTCAGGTGAAGAAGTGTGAATGAGTAAAGGAATGGAATGAACCGGCTTGAGAGGATGCCATGAAAATAATTGGAAAGCAGCTTAACAAAGACTGACTGAGGAAATGAAATATGGATGGTCCTGTACAACACTGATCATGGGGTGAACAGGTGTGGGAATGGAAGGTGGATGGTCCTGTACAGCACTGATCATGGGGTGAACAGGTGTGGGAATGGCAGGTGGTGGCCTGTACAGCACTGATCATGGGGTGAACAGGTGTGGGAATGACAGGTGGATGGTCCTGTACAGCACTGATCATGGGGTGAACAGGTGGGAATGACAGGCTGATGGTCCTGTACAGCATTGATCATGGGGTGAACAGGTGTGGGAATGACAGGTGGATGGTCCTGTACAACACTGATCATGGGGTGAACGGGTGTGGGAATGACAGGTGGATGGTCCTGTACAGCATTGATCATGGGTGAACAGGTGTGGGAATGACAGGTGGATGGTCCTGTACAACATGATCATGGGGTGAACTAGGTGTGGGAATGACAGGTGGATGGTCCTGTACAACACTGATCATTGGGTGTAACAGGTGTGGGAATGACAGGTGGGATCTGAACTGGGTGGATACTGAGAGCTGGAATGCTGGGGGAATGCTGGGGGAATGAGTGGGAAGAGGAGACCGGTGAGGAAGACAGAGAAGAATGACTCTGGACAAGATATCATAGGGGCAGGAAGAAAACGGGACAGAGAACAGCAACTGGAGTAGATGCAAATGTAAGAGGATCCACATGATGTGGAAAGAATCTGAGGATGGTGGGTAGTGGAACAGTCATGAGAGTGGCAAATGTTGGAGTTGGTATGGAAAGGCAATGCAACAGAAGGCAAGTTTATGAAGATCAGGAGCCAGCAAAGAGCGAGATTGGTTTTGAGTACAAGTCAAACGGAATGAAAGAAAAAGTCGCAGGCGTTAAAAAATGGAAGTAAACAATGCGAAAAAGAAAATGATAGAAATATGGAAGTGTGAGAATCTAAATGTATTCAATATAAGTTGAGGTAGAAACTTGAAGTGTAGTGATAATGCACAACGTAAGTGGGAAAGAATGGAATGAAGAGTTTACTAGTAAGGTATGAACACCTGAGATTTGGAACAGAGAAGGGAAGGATGAAAACATGGGGGAGTGGTGATAATGCAAAATGTAAGTGGGAGGGGTGGAATGAAGAGTTTACTAGAAAGGTATGAACACCTGAGATTCAGAAGAGAAAAGGGAAGATGAAAACTTAACACAGGATGTGTTACATGTCTGTAAACAAGTAGTAACATGGAAGAAGGTGGTTGGAAAAGACAGACATAAACAGGAAATCGAGCACCGTCAGTTTACGTTTACAGTCTGACTGGCCACGGAAGCACAATGCACTGACAAGCATGTTTGTTTCAGGCAGGAACTGATGCGGATGCAGAGCTGACATTGCAGTGAACTGGGACGAAGTGAACCATCCTCCTCATTCCTGACTAAATGTTACATAGGTGATAAACGGTGACAGCTTTGAATTCAAGATTTAAAATGGGTCCAAAAGGTGAAGGTTCGCAAATTTCAGCAAAACTGAGTTTTCAGAATAACAAAATGGAATGGCGGCACAAAGGTGGGAGGGGAGGTACTGCCATGGAGCTGGCAAATAAGTGGTGCGTCCAGCCACCTAATTCCCAGCTCCATATGGCATACAAAAGGTGTAACGGTGTAAACACACCCCTCCTCCCCCCCAAATGAAGAAACACGACTGCAATCTGCATAGTTGGGAACTCCGTTTCGTACATTTTGGTCATGTTTGCGACTTCCGGAGAAGATAAATTTGCTGAAAAATCACGCGTCTGTTTTCTACTGTGTATCAAATAAAGCATTAATTTCCACTCTGTATTGTGTGTTTAGTGGTATTTTAGCTCCTAACCAAATAAAGCATTTCCACTCTGTATTGTGTGTTTAGTGGTATTTTAGCTCCTAACGCTGATAGCAAAAAATGTGAATATATCAGAAAGTGACCTCGACCTCGGATGCAAAGCTGATATTGCAGTGAACTGGGACTAAGTGGTGCGCCCATCCTCCTCACTCATAGCTAAATGTTACATAGGAGATTGAACGGTGGACAGCTTTGAATTCAGATTCAAAATGGGTCCAAAGGTGAAGGTTCGTAAATTTCAGCAAAACTTCGAGTTTTCAGACGAACAAATGGAACGGCGGCACAAAGGTGGGAGGGGAGGTACTGCCATGGAGCTGGCAAATAAGTGGTGCGTCAAGCCACCTAATTCCCAGCTCCATATGGCATACAAAAGGTGTAACGGTGATAAACACACCCCCTCCTCCCACCAAATGAAAGAAGCGCACTGCAATCTGCATAGTTTGGGAATTCCGTTTCGCACATTTTCGTCATGTTTGAGACATCGGAGGAAGATAAATTTGCTGAAAAATCACGCGTCTATTTTCTACTGTGCATCAAATAAAGCATTAATTTCCACTCTGCATTGCGTGTTTAGTGGTATTTTGGCTCCTAACACTGATAACTAAAAAGATGTGAATATACCAAAAAGTGGCCTCGAGCTCAAAGGGACTTAACAATGAAGAACTGCATAATGTGTGGAAGAGGAAGAAGGCGGAAGCAGCAGAAGGGATGGTGAAACATGGTCAAACTTGACTGTTGAAATCAGAAGGAAATGCCAACGATGAACTCTGGAGGATACAGAACAGGAAAAGAGTGAAGTCTTGCTAATGAGATAAACAGCCATGAGAACTGGAAAAGTGAGAAAAGAGAAGTTATAGATGGTAAGGGAGGTGACAACAAAAGTATGCATTTGGAGTCTAAGTGCAATAAAGAGACAAGGAGATTGGAAAGAGATGAGGAAGGGGGTAGATGGTTGGAGGGTCTGTTCGAATCTTAATCTGAATAAGGCGGATGGAATGAAGTGGAAAGAAAAATGAAATACGAGATTAACTGGAAGAAGAAAATGGAATAAACCTGTTTGAACAGAGCTGCAAGAACTAGGGTTTATT
>JAFLJL010017098.1:2500-5000 GCA_018398815.1 Conus ventricosus
CATAATGTTGTTGTTGCTGTATTTGCTAGTTCATGTATGTAAACCGCAACAGGTATCAGGCGCACGGCATGAATGTAAACATACGGCTCTATTGTATTCAGTCGTTGATTTCCAGTGGGACTCGTAGTCAACATTTCTTTCACTGTTTACTCACTCATTCATTCACTTTGCACTGATTAATACGAGTACTAGTATTGTTTATATTCTTATTGATGTCCTTGGTCAATCTTAGCGTGGTAATAATGAACTGGTCTAGAGAGAATAAGTTTTCAGTTTATGTTATTAATGTCTTATTTTTCTGTCGGTTTATTTACCACACTTAAATTACGTAACACGATTAAGAGCTACCCCTACCACAAAAAGTCCACTTTACGAACAAATTAAAATCACAGATAACATAATGGCTTGACCTGCCGCTATGATGTGTTTTCGACGCATCGCTCGCCTCAAGCAGAGAAGGGGTATTTTGATTGGACACACAATCTGTGGGTCATTCATACAGAAATTCCCCTGGTCAACCGCACGTCTGTTGTCAGGAAAGTACACACACACGTTGTTGACTTTGCGACGTCCCTGGAGGGGGCTGGAGGGGAAGGGGGAGAAAGGGGGGAGGGGATACCGTATGAATAAACTAACACGTACAATTCTCGAGAGGAATGTCACTATAAATATATACTTTTTGTTGGCTTGTTTGTTTGTTTGTTTGCTTGTTTTCACGTGAAAAAGATATTATTTCACTGGCCCGTACCTTGACCCAATCTGATACCTCCCCCCCCCCCCCCGGTGAACATACCTGCCTCCCCTCCCTCCCCAATCCCACCAGCCCAATCCCAGCTGCCCATCATCAAAATCAAAGTGTGAAGAAGGTAGCAGCTCTGCCCCCCTACCCCCTACCCCCTTCCTACGTCACAACACCCTTCAAATAGACACCAAGAACACTTTCTCTTCTTCCAAACAGTGCAGACTTATCTGCCACCGACCGAAGAGTTGTAGAAGACTTTCATGTCGAAACGCCTTGCTTCTGGACTGTTCTTTATGAGTTCGGTTGATGGTTTGTGTGGAGACTTAACGCTGTACAAATAAACTTACACGTGAAATTCTCGAAAGGTATTTCAGTGCACACACACACAACACACACACACACCACACACACACACACACACACACACACACCACACACACACACATATATATATATATATATATATATATATATTTAATATGTTTAATTGTTCAGCATATATATATATATATATATATATAATATATATATATATATATATATAATATATATATATATATATATATAATAATATGTGTGTGGTGTGTGGTGTGTGTGTGTGTGTGTGTGTGTATATATGAAGAAAAAGAAACACCCGAAGGTGCTGGGGAGGACCCAAGAAGCACTGTCTTCACCCGCCTTTAGAGCAGTCCTGTACCACCCTTGGAGGCCTGCGCTGTGTGACGATGGGTACAGGCACGCACAGGACACTCCATTAAGATATCAAGGGACATAACTGCTCCTGAACAGAGGTAAATTAGACTACAGGATGCAGCTCATAACAGCCTTAAAGTAGCATCCCCATGGGTTGTACCAGCCCGTATTTCATGACTGCAGAGCCCACCGGCGAAAAACACCACCCTCCAGCTGCCGAGCACACCCCACAGACCCAACCACCCCTGCCCACGGACAGATGAAGACAGTGCCACTCCAGACACAGCCAAGCTTTCGCCATACGGTCTTATGTGCCCCTCAAGAGAGAATCCAAGTTGTAGTCTTTCCCACTGTCAACAGGACTTTCCCTGTGGTGCTGAACAATTAAGTAGTGGGGGAAAACAAGTGCAGGTTAACAATTCTTCCATCATTATAGTAATGATTTGGCAAAGATTTGAAATCTTAAAAAAAAAGAAAAAAAAAGGTTGAAGATGAAGAAAATGGGTAGAAATGAAAATCCTTCACTAGCTGCATGAGAGAACCATCGCAACCCCTCTCGAAGGCAGATCTCTCTCTCTCTCTCTCTCTCTCTCTATTATATATATATTATATATATATATATATATACTTCTTGTTCTTTGCTTGGTTGCTTGTTTCGAAGAGAAATAAGAACAATTTTATTGGTTCATTACTTGAACTTATCTGAGTTGTAGCAGTATGACTGTATGACTATAATTCAGTATGTATATACGTTATTCTCTTTTTTTCTTTCTTACCCCCCCCCCCCCCCCCCCCCCCCCCCCCCCCCCCCCCCCACCTTCCCATCAAACACACACTCCGCACCCGACTTTTAAAAAATCAGACTTCATGTTCCTATTGTCTCACGCACACCCTGCGAAGGGAGACAAACCATGGTAATCCCAATGGGCTTTTTGTGTTGCTGAAGAATGTGGTGTCCATGGCGTACTGCGATGATGTGGAAGGTGTACGAGGGACTTTGTGCACGATGCGGAAATATTTCTATTGTTGTTTCATTAGGAGTTTCACTTCTTTGCTATTTGGGGG
>JAFLJL010017098.1:10000-15000 GCA_018398815.1 Conus ventricosus
TTAGTCCGAGTTTGGTGCACATTGTACATACACAATCGAGCTGGCGCTGTAGGCCACTAGGCGAACATGACAATAATGCTAGGTCATCAGCAAACAGCAAAATAAAACGTTCAACAAGGTCTGGTAATAACTGGATACCATGTTTGCCGAATCCGGTGACATGTTCTGCAAGCTCATTAATAATTACAACAAAAAGAGTTGGACTAAGGACACAACCTTGGCGCAAGCCTTGGGGACATTCAAAAGCTTCAGTGAGTTCATTTTGAACTCTAACACGCGCAGTCACCTTAAGATAAATTGCCTTGATTGCGTTCCAAAATTTAAATGGTACACCTGCCCTGTGTAATGACCCAAGCAGTGTCACGCTTAATTGCATCAAATGCTTTTTGGAGATCGATAAAGGCGACATAAAGCTTACCACCAGGTCTAGACAAGTACTTCTGCGTTAAAGCATACAACGTAAATACGTGATCTGAGGTTGAATAACCTCGTCTAAAACCTGCCTGCATTTCTCCAATTTTTTCATTCGCTTCCAGCCAGTTGTAAAGTCTTTTATTGAGGATTGAGGTGTAGCATTTACCAAGTAAGCTCAGAAGCGATATTCCCCTATAATTGTCTGTGACACGGGGGTTGCCTTTTTTAAAAATGGGACTATTACAGCACTTGACCACATTTCAGGGTACTGGCCTTTATCAAAAATATCGTTGAAGTATTCAGTCAAAAAGTGGACAACATGGTCTCCCGCCGTTTTCAGCATTTCAGCAAGAATTTCATCTTCACCACTTGACTTTCCGTTTTTCAACGACTTATAGCTCTTTGTACCTCATCACTCGTGATTTTGTCGTCTAGCGGGTCAAGCTGTACATTGGCATTTGTAGGTGGCAGATTAAAGTTGCTCGTTTGATCAGCCAGATTAGACTGGAACACATTCATAAAATGATTCTGCCATTCATATGTCGAGATGCTCTTTGGGTGGACTGCTTTCTTGACAGACCAGAGCACGCCTTTAACTCTTTCCAAAACATTTTAGGATTGTGCAAAGTATCTGAGAGGAGCTGGGATTTATCCGCCTTGAATCGTTTACATTTATGTTCCAAAAGTGATTTGTATTCTTTACGTGCCTCAACATATGTGTGCCTGTCACCTGGGTCACGCGTGCGCTTAAATGATCGAAGTTTCAATCTGGTTCCTTACGAGTATGAGAGCAATCTTTGTCAAACCATGTCTCATTAGTAAGGGGCCCGCCCAGTTTAACTTTCTTTTTCATACAAACACTGGAACTAGTCAAACAATCTACAAATACCTGAAGCGCCAAGTTTATATCAACATTAATCAACCTAACAGCTGTATTTAATTTAGCTTGTGTATCAACGCTAAGAAAGCATCTAAGGAACGTATCTGTTTCTTCCGCATTCCACACATACTTATCAACCCACTGAGCCCTGGCACAGTGATCACTTCTCGTGGTAAATGGCAATGCTACTTTAAGAACCAGGACACAGGCAAGTGATCGGATTCTACACAGACAGTTTCAACTGTCAATGAATCTAGAACATTCTCAATACACAAGTCATTTGACAACACAAAATAGTCTATTGTACTTGATCCTGTTGTTGATACATAAGTAAAACTATCATCAAAGCGAAACCAGGTAGCACCATTAAGAACTGAACATTGTATGGCGTCACACATGCTGAGCAATTGCAAACCAAAGTGATTGAATTCCAAATCTTGCGAAGTTCTTTCCAAGTATCATTTTCAACACCACTCGCTGTCCAGTTTGTGCCAAGTTCACGGCTGTTGTCCTCACCCGTTCGGGCATTAGAATCGCCACATAACAAAATATAGAAATCTGATTTTTTCTCTATCAGCACTGCTAAACAGTGTTCGATTAAATCAATACCAATGCCCATATCGGACTGAGCGTATGCAGGTGAGTCCCGAGGAGGAATGTAAAAGAAAATGCACATAACTGTTTTTTCAGAAGTAAAATGGTTTGCTGACATTTCTAGCACAACAAAGTTGTCAAGGTTCACACTGATGCGTTTAAAATAATTAGTGAAACAGTTACGCACCAGAACCATCACTCCTCCACTTTTCCTACCTTGTCTACTAAGTTTCTTAGCCGGTGCTGAAAATAATACAAAATCTTTCATAACATTCAATTCAAAACTTTCACCTACAAAGGTTTCTGTTAAACATATGATGTCATAAGTGTTTAGGAAACTGATAAAGTCACGGGTGCCTACCTTATTTGCAATTCCCCCAACATTATAATTCAGTATCTTCAAAAGAGTAGGTGTACTAGCATGTGTAGGCCTGTGTGTACTTGCGAGCGTATGTGTTGGTGCATGTTTGTTGTCAACACCGGGCTGGCCATGGCGTCAGGCATCAAGGGTCGCAGATGCCCGTGGAGAATCGAAACGTATATGTTGCTGTCTGTATTTGCCACGTGTGACTGCACCCTGGGAGCGGACGGGATCCACCTCGTCACAGGAATCTGATGGATGATCTCTAATGCCGTGAAGCCTCACCGTTTCGTCAAGGTGTCTGGTGCCACGGGGGTAGTCGTGCTTGACAACCTCTGCACCGGCTGAGTGCAAGGTATCAGTAACGGTGCCTCCGCCCGACTCCACATCCATGGTGATGTGGTCAGCACACTGTTGCAGATGACGACTACCACCACTGCCGCCCCCGAGAGGCACTCGTGCAGTAGCAGCAGCTGTGCTGGTTGTAGCTGGCTGAAGAGCAGGGAAGTCGCCGCTATTGGTCATATCGGCGGTAGAGTTGTCATGGTCCGGTCGATGAGGTGGGGGCTGAGTGCTGTTGTCCTCGGGGTCACGTTGAGAGGGGGCCAGGCTCCTCAGGTCGTCGTCCTGCAGTCCTGTGTTGCTGAGGTGCTCACGGATGAATTCTGCCACCTTCTGCATGTCCCAGTCCCAGTCTCGGTTATACTTGTCATTGATTAAGGCTGCCAGACTCGTCCCAATGCCCCTGGATTCTGCGATGTCCTCTTCGGCTTCAGCTTCAGAGTAGCTAGGTCTGGGGCGTGGCTGGGGATTAACAACCCCAGCAGTGACGATCTTGCCTCGTCTCAAGTAGCCACGTTGGTTGTTCTCCCACAAGGACTTCAGCTGCGAGAGAGAGAGAGAGAGAGAGAGAGAGAGAGAGAGAGAGAGAGAGAGAGAGAGAGAGAGAGAATGCTGTGTTCACGAGGATAATAGATAGGTAAGAATGCATAGAGTCTATGGTGGAAAGCCGCCCAGGTGTGTTATTTGGTACATTCCTTTCATGCCTGTTAAGTGCAACTTGTTACATCTGAAGAAGACACGTGTTGAAAATCACTCGTCTGTTTGGCATTATGCGCTAAATATAGGCCTGACTTTGAAGTTTGTTTTGTGCAATCATTTGTACTGTGGCTCACAACAGGAACAATGATAGTTTTGAGAGAGAGAGAGAGAGAGAGGAGAGAGAGAGAGAGAGAGAGAGAGAGAGAGAGAGAGGGATGGGGGGGGGGGAGGGGAAGAGAGAGAGAGAGAGTGAGAGAGAGAGAGAGAGAGAGAGAGAGAGACCGACAGACAGACAAAGACAGAGACAGGGACAGAGACAGAGACACAGAGAGAGAGAAGAGAGAGAGAGAGAGAGAGAGAGAAAGAGAACCGAGGCAAAATTTTGTGTGTTTTGCTTCTGGTGCTTTTTTCTTTTATTTTCTTTCTTTTTTTTTTTTTTGAAGGGGAGGGGTAGGGGTTGCTGTTTTGCTTTGTTTTGCTAATGGTAATTTAATATATCGGTGTAAAACAGTCAATCTGTTGACAGCAGGATCACGTTAACAATGAAGACAAAACGTGGTTTTAAAAAAAAGTTTTAAATATATATATAATATATATATATATATATATAATATATATATAATATATATAAATATATATATTATATATATATAAAAGAATAATTAAAATACATCCAAAGATACTCTTTCAATCCATATGTACTATTACTTCCCTGGCGGGAAAAAACCCACCATGATATAATCTTCACTTATGAACTGACTTGCTCTCCAAAGTTTTGACGAGAGAAAAAAACAACAACCAACAACTAACAAAACACTGACTGAAAGGAATAAAAGCTAGCCCACCTGTCAAGCCTTTTTCGGTTTCTCCCTTGTCACCCCAAACACACCTGTTTTCACATTTTTTTACGCCCCATAAATTTGAGATAGGGGTCAAAGGGCAGATCCGGTATCTGTTCGACCTTGACAAGGGGTCGACACTCTCCCCCATGCTCTTTTTGTACTCCCAGTTCTTACAGAACAGGGAGTTCTTTACAATGGGAACGAAGAAATGCTGTCTGTGTGTCTGTCTGTCTGTCTGTCTGTCTGTCGTCTGTCTCGCTCCAGACAAAACGTCTGGGCCGATATTTCTGAAAATGTGTATGCATGTTCATTATGGGTCCCAGATGATGCCCGATGTTTTATTGTACCAGAATAGTTGTTGCTAATGGCTATAACGGCCTAAAATGTTTTTTTCTTCTTTATGGAATATCTCAGAAAGTAGTTGTTTTCAAGATAAACTGGGAGTACGCTTCTATGCTTTGCATCTTGTTCTTTCTCTCCTCTCTCTCTCTTTCTCTCTCTCTCTCTCTCTCTCTCTCTCTCTCTCTCTCTCTTATGAGTTCATCGTACTGTGGACCAACCCAACCTTTTAGTTGGAAAAGACAAGCAGGTAAAAGTTTAGACAGAAGACCGATGGCCGCCCGTCAAGTTACACAGGTGGTCAGATGGTACGGTACAGTACACCCCCCCCCAATCCCCTCCACTCCCTTCCCCCCTCCCCCCTCCCCCCCCCCCCCCCCCCCCCCCCCCCCCTGTTCCTGTCCCCTCTCCATCCGGTTGGTGGGAGTTGTTGATTAACTTCAGCCCAGCGAACCCAAGCGAAACTAGAATCACTTTGAAGCTGATGGTAAGAATAAGGAGCGGCGCGGATGTGGGGTGTGTGTGTGTG
>JAFLJL010017098.1:20000-22500 GCA_018398815.1 Conus ventricosus
TTCCAAGATAGTTAATACTAGGCTTGGCATTTCAGCCCCAGAGTACTCATTTCGCACAGATTGCCTATAATTCGCTCTCATAGTTGGGTCAGGCGCTGGGCGTCTTATAAAACTAACTACGTTGTCCCAAGCTAACATTATCATTCATAGGATTGTGCTATTACGTCACTCGTGTCGGTAACCACCAGTTGGCTGTCGTAGTAATAAAATCTTGTTCAAAAAAAAAAAAAAAAAGAAGTTACAATGGCGGAAGAAAAGAACACCCTATCGAACAACTTGTGAGCGTCGCTCGTGATCTAGGTTACTCAGGAGATGATTTTGCGTGCATTCGTCGAAAACCAGCAAAAGATGGAAAGGGATGAACGCGCGGAAAGACGCCGTATCGCAGTAGAGGCGCAGGAAAACAGAAAGAATAAGGGAAGCGCAGGAAACAGAAAGAATGAAGCAGGAAACAGAAAGAATAAGGGAAACGCAGGAAACAGAAAGAATGAAGCAGGAAACAGAAAGATTAAAGGTTCAATTAGAGCTAGAGAAAGTGAGAATACAAAGGGAGACCACCGATGATGGTAGTTCACTTTCCAGTGACTCTGTGCGCAGCTATGCCCCCCGACCCAAGTTGCCAAAATTCTCGGAAGGGACCGATTCGATTGATGCATACATCAGTCGTTTCGAAACGTTTGCAACCAGTCAGGGTTGGCCTCCAGAAGAGTGGGCAGTCATTTTGTCGGCGTTACTGACGGGTAAGGCATTGCAGATTTTCACTGCGTTACCAGCAGAACAACAGTCCGATTTTGGTGCTGTGAAGGAGTCTTTAATGAAGGGATTTGACCTCACAGAAGAAGGATTCAGGAAGAAATTTCGTTCAGCTAAATTACAAGCAGGTGAGACGTACACTCAGTTTGGTGCACGTCTAGATCACTATTTTGAGAAATGGTTTAGAGTTGAGTGGTACGAAGAAGGAGTTCGCTGAATTGAAAGAGCTAGTTATGAAGGAACAGATTTTGTCAGGTTGCGGCCCTGAGTTAACCATACATTTGAAAGAGAGACAGCCAGAGACAGCAGGAGAGTTGTTGAAGTTCGCAGAGGTGTATAGAGAGGCACGTTTGGGCACTAAGGTGCAGGAGAAACAGGTGCTAGGCACAGGTGAGAAGAGTGCAAGGAGACTAGGGGAGTTCTCTGCAAAGTCTGCAAACCCAGTGGTGGGGCAGAAGGAAGGGCAAAGGGACATTAGGTGTTTCATTTGTCACAAGAAGGGACATGTGGCGAGGGATTGTCGCATGAGGTTCCAGAAGGCAGCAGCCTTGCAAGAGGTGGATGAGGGTCGTCAAGGGAAACGACCTGCAGTGGAACCAAAAGGGATTCAGTCTGAAGAGGGTGGAGTGCGGCCTATGGCTAGCACTGGACAGCAGTCAGTGTCAGGGATGGAGGGCACTAGGCTGAGTGGTTCGTTACCAGTGGAAGAAGGGTGGATGGCCAGCAGAGGGTGAAAGTGTTACGAGACACTGGTTGTTCATGCGGGGTAGTACGAACAACGCTGGTCGATAAAGGGGATTTGACAGGGCAAACCCAGACCCTGTACTCTAATCGATGGCACTGTGAGGGAGTTTCCAGTTGCTAAGATAGAAGTACGTACCCCTTACTTCTCAGGCGAGTTGTCTGCGTTGGTGATGGAGAAACCCCTTCACGATTTGATCATTGGAAATATTCCAGGTGCAAGGGATCCAGGGGATCCTGAGTTGTTGACTGCTACAGGGGCAGCAGTTCAAACACGGAGCAAGAAGGAGGGAAAGGTTGATAAACCGTTAGTCGTTCCAGCAAGGAAGTCAGGCATAGATGTGTCGCCTGATGAGTTTAGGGCAGCGCAGGAACAAGACCCTTCGCTCGTGAAGTCTTGGGAGTTGCAAGAGGTGGAGAGAAACAGGAGGTTAGAGGAGGTGAGACAGAATTTCTTGTGAAAGGCGGGCTGTTGTACCGAGTGTTCACCAAGGGGAAGACAGGTAAGGTGACCACTCAGTTAGAGGTACCAGCAGGTTATCGTGACACTGTCATGTCAGTGGGTCACGAGTCGCTCATGGCGGGTCCCTCTCGGCACCAGCAAAACAGCTGACCGAATCTTTGATGACTTTCATTGGCCAGGAGCAATGGCAGACATCAAGCGGTTCTGCATGTCATGTGACGTGTGTCAAAGGTCAGCCACAAGAGGGAGTGAAGAGGAAGGCACCTCTTAAACATCCCCTTTAATTGACACACCATTCAGGAGGGTGGCTGTTGATCTGATTGGCCCAATCGCGCCCTGTTCCAAGGTGGGCACAGGTATGAGACATGTAAGGTTGCAAGGGAAAGTTTGCAGGAGGCTAGGGTCATTCAGAAGAAGCAATATGACAGGAAGGTGAGGAAGCAATCCCCAAGGTGGGAGAGATCAAGTCCTTGTTACTGCTTCCACGGATCACAACAAGCTGCTGATGCATTGGAAGGGACCATTCACCATCACTGAAAAGGT
>JAFLJL010017098.1:27500-30000 GCA_018398815.1 Conus ventricosus
GAGGAATGAGAAGAGGAGGGGAGAGAGAGGAGAGAAGAGAGAGAGGAGGAAGAGGAGAGAGAGAGAGAGAGAGCGAGAGAGAGAGGAGACGAGGAGAGAGAGAGAGGAGAGAGACAGAGAGAAGACAGAGAGGAACAGAAGAGAGAGAGAGAGAGAGACAGAGAGAGACAGAGAGAGAGAGAGACGAGAGAGAGAGAGAGAGAGAGGAGAGAGAGGCGGAGAGACGGACAGGAGAGAGAGACAGACAGACAGACAGACAACCAGACAATCAGACATACAGACAGACAGACAGAGACAGAGAAAGAGAGACAGACACACACACAAACAGAGAAGAGAGAGAGAGAGAGGAGGGGGGGGGGAGAATATGGGATGGGGACTGGGTTGGTGTGGAAATGGAGAACGGACTGGGGAGTGGGGGTGGGGGTGGGGTGGGGGGAGGAGAATAAGGGGTGCAGGAGTGCAAGTTATGAATAGTTTCTAGCGACGGAGGAACTTGATGATCTACAGTCTGCTGAGTCGGTTCTACTGGTTATGAGCAGAACCCAAATTGTGTTTAAAGTTAGAGAGAGAGAGAGAGGGGGGGGGGGGGGGGGGAGGAGAGGAGAGAGAGAGAGAGGGGGGAGGAGAGAGAGAGAGGGAGGAGAGAGGGAAGTATGTGTGTGTGTGCGTGCGTGTGTAGGAGAGAGAGAGAGAGAGAGAGAGAGAGAGAGAGAGAGAGAGAGAGAGAGAGACAGACAGACAGACAGACAGACAGACAGATTGGGAGGAGGAATGTGTGTGTGTGTGTGTGTGTGTGTGTGTGTGTGTGTGTGTGTGTGTGTGTCTGTGTGTCTGTGTGTCTGTGTGTCTGTGTGTGTGTTTCTGTCTGTGTGTGTCTGTGTGCGTAGGGGAGAGAAAGAGAGAGAAGAGAGGCAGAGACAGAGAGAGAGAGAGAAGAGAGGCAGAGACAGAGACAGAGAGAGAGATAGAGAGAAAGAAGAGAGGCAGACACAGACAGACAGACAGACAGACACAGAGAGAGGCAAAGACAGAGACAGAGACAAAGGCAGATAGAGAGACTGGGATGAGGAAACGAGGTTAAAAAGGGAAGGGCCTGCGATACGGAGACACAATTAGAGGGATAACAGAACAGAAGCGATGGAGAAAGAGTCCCCCCAAACTAATGAACTCTGTTTAAGAAACTAAAGTTAAAAGTAAGAAGGAAAGGGGAAAGAAGGGAAAGGAAAAAAAGAAAAAAAGACAATTCAGGACGCACGCTGTACCCCCCCCTCTCTCTCTCTCTCTCTCTCTCTCTCTCTCTCTCTCTCTCTCTCTCTCTCTCTCTCTCTCTCTGTCGAAAATAATGGAGGAACAAGCAGGTTTTAGAGCCAATTATAGCACCATAGACCATATACTTACGCTATATTCACTGGTACAGAAATATATTCTCTGTAATACGAAACTCTACGTGGCATTTGTAGATTTCAGGAAGGCCTTTGATTTTGTAAATCGCAATGCTCTGTGGAATGTACTTCGTGAAAGTGGTGTCAACGGCAAATTGTACATGGCCATTACAGGTGTTTACAACTTGGTACTTGCATGTGTGTGTGTGAAGAATGAGCACTCGGATTATTTCAATTGTCCAAATGGAGTAAAACAAGGATGCCTGCTGAGTCCACAGTTGTTTTCTTTGTTTATAAACGAACTGGCTATGGAACTGTCTTGTAAAGGAAAACACGGTATACAGATAATACCTGGAGCAGTTGAGATATTTTTGTTACTGTTTGCTGACGATGTTATTCTTTTGCCTGGAACAGACGTAGGTTTGCAAAATTAGTCAAATGTCTTGAAAGAAGACGCAGATCGCTTATGTTTAACAGTTAAGCTGGATAAGAAAAGATCGTGGTCTTCAGAATGGGCGGTCATCTATCAACGCACGAAAACACAATTGTTCAGATTGTCAATTCATACAAATATTTGGGAATGCTATTTTCAACAAAATTAACGTTCCAGTATGCATTGTAAAAATCTTCTAGAAAAAGTAAAAAAGGTGTCATTGAAATTCTGAAATCCTTGATAAAGCTGACTTGTATGAATGTGATATATTTTTGGAAAAGTTTGATTGACATAAAAAAACCTCTACTTACCTATGCAGCTGAAATTTGGGGCTTAAGTGAGAATCCACAATGGAAAAAGGGCATACGTATGCTATGAAGCGTTTCCTTCAAGTGCCAATCCATTCATCTAACACCTTTTTATATGGAGAAATGGGTAGATACCCTTTGTGTGTAACGACATTTCTTTAATGTATAAAGTACTGGTTGAACATTTTGAAACTACCACAGTCACGTTTGAACATGCAGGCCTATGATATGATGCTTTGACAAATGGAGAGAGGTAAGGAAAACTGGGCTTATAAAGTAAAGAAAGTTCTTTCAGAGCAGGGTTTTGGAATCGTATGGATGACCCAGGGAGTAGGAAACGAACAACAATTTATTGCAGAATTCAAAGATAGACTCAT
>JAFLJL010017098.1:35000-43284 GCA_018398815.1 Conus ventricosus
GGGGGGCCCCCCCCGGGGGTTTTTTTTTTTTTTTGGGGTTTTTTTGGGTTTTTTTTTTTTTTTTTTTTTTTGGGTTTTTTTTTTTTTTTTTTAAAAAAAAAAAGGGGGGGGGGGGTTTTTTTGTTTTTTGGTTTTTTGCCTTTTTTTTCCCCCTTGGGGGGAAAAAAGGGGGAAAAAATTTTTTTCGGGGAAAAATTTTTTTTCCCCCCCCCCCTTTTTTTTCCCCCTTTTTCCCCCTTTCCCTTTTCTTTCCCCCCCCCCTTTTTTTTCTTTTTTTTTTTTTTTTTCCCCCCCTTTTTTTCCCTTTTTTCCCCCCCTTTTTTTAAAAAAAATTTTTCCCCCCTTTTCCCCCCCGAAAAATTTTTCCCCCCCTTTTTTTTGGGTTTTTTAAAAATTTTTTAAAAAAAATTTTCCCCCCCCCCAAAATTTTTTGGGTTTTTCCCCCCCTTAAAAAAAAAATTTAAATTTAAAAAAAAAAAACCTTTTGGGCCCCCCCAAAAAGGAAAGGGTTCCCCTTTGGGGGTTTTTCTTTTAAAAAAAATTTAAAAAACCCCCCCCCTTTTTTTTTTTTTAAAAAAAAAAAAATTTTTTTTTTTTTTCCCCCCTTTTTTTTTTTTTTTCCCCCCCCCCCCCCCTTTTCCCCCCCTCCCGGGGGTTTTTTTCCCCCCTTTTTTTTTAAAGGGGGGCCCCCCCTTTTTTTTTTAAAAAAAAATTTTTTCCCCCCCCCCCTTCCTTTCCTCTTTTTAAAAATTTTTTTTCCTTTTTTAAAAAAAGGGAAAAATTTTTTTTAAAAAAACCCTTTTTCCCCCCCTTTTTTTTTTTTCCCCCTTTTTCCCCCCCTTTTTTTGGGGGGCCCCCTTTTTTTTGGTTTAAATTTTTTTTTTTTTTTTAAAAAATTTTTTTAAAACCCCCCCTTTTTTCCCCCCCCCTTTTTTTTTTTTTTTTTTTAAAAAAAAAAATTTTTTTAAAAAATTTTTTATTTAAAAGGGCCCCCCCCCCCCCCCAAAAAAAAAAAAAAAAAACCCCCCCCCTTTTTTTGGGGTTTTTTTTTTTTCCCCCCCCCGGGGGGGGGGGGGAAAATTTTTTCCCTTTCCCCTTTTTTTTTTTTTCCCCCCCCCTTTTTTTTTTCCCCCTTTTTTTTTTAAAAAAAATTTTTTAAAAAAACCAAAAAAAAATTTTTTCCCCCCCAAAAAAAAAAGGTTTAAAAAATTTTAAAAAACCTTTTGGGAAAAAAAAAAAAATTTTAAAAAATTTTAAAAAATTTAAAAAAAAAAAGGGGGGGGGTTTTTTTGGAAATTTTTTTTTTTTTTTTTTTTTTCTAAAAATTTAGGGGGGTTTTTTTTAAAAAAAAATTTTTAAAAAAAAGGGGTTTTTTAAATCTTGGGAAATTTTTTTTCCCCCCCCAAAAAAGGGGGGGAAAATTTTTTTTTTTCCCCCCCAAAAAAAAGGGGAAAAAAAAAAACCCCCCCCCCCTTTTTTTTTTTTTTTTTGTTTTGTTTTTTGGTTTTTGGGGGGGGGGGGGGCCTTTTTAAAAAAGGGGGGGGCCCCTTTTTTTGGAAAAATTTTTTCCCCCCTTTTTTTCTTCCCCCCTTTTTCCCCCCCCCCTTTTTTTTTCCCCCTTTTTTCCCCCCTTTTTTCCCCTTTTTTTAAAAATTTTTTAACTTTTTTAAAATTTTTTTTTGGCCTTTTTTTTTTCCCCCCCAACCCCCCCCCCCCCCCAAAACCCCCCCCCCCCCCCCCCCCCCCAAAAGGAAAAAAAAGGGGGAAAAAAAAAATTTTTTTTTGGGGTTTAAAAAAAAGGGGGGGGTTTTTTGGGGGGAAAGGGGGTTTTTTATCATTAAAAATTTTTTCCCGGGCCCCTGGCCCTTTTTGGGGTTTTTTTTTCCCCCTTTTTTTTTTAAATTTTTTCGATGTACTTGTAATTAAATCAGTTGCGAAATTCATCGCAGAAGCATTGAAAATTAGACAGATGGAGGATAGCGAAATTTAAAATAATGCATTTTAAGAGATATCTGAATGAATATTATCATTCATCGCAAGTGGAAGAGATCAGTAAGATACATTGTCATCATTTGATCGAGTGGATGGTCGAGTCAGTCTGGTGGGTTTTTTATTGTTGTTGTTGTTTTTTTTTTTTTTTTTTTTTTTCTTAATTGCATTCTCCTGTGCGTGAGGATTAAGGAAATGTTATGAATTTATTTGTTTTTAACCTTTGATTTAGTGCACACTAGGAATGAATGTGTACTCTTTGTTTGCAGGAAAGGAAGAGGGAAATGTTGTTGTTCTGTTACCTCCCCCCCCTTGTCAAAAGACCTCTTTGGTAAGGACAATAAAATATCAAAGTCTCTCTCTCTCTCTCTCTCTCTCTCTCTCTCTGTGTGTGTGTGTGTGTGTGTGTTGTGTGTGTGTGTGTGTGTGTGTGTGTTTTGTGCGCGCGCGTTCTTGAAAAACGGGCTAGGAACAGGCCTGTACATTCCCTGCTGTTGTCCTCTCTCCACCTCTTCTTCTGTCTGCCCCCTCTTTCACCCCCCTGCCACTTACCTGCAGATGGTGCTGACCAGGGTAGACAGGATGGTGTTTGGAAACTGTCCGTAACATTTTCTTCATTGTTCTCCTAGACAACGGTGAGCAGCTCATCGCACGACCCCCCCCCCCCCCCCCCCCCCCCCCCCCCCCCCCCCCCCCCCCCCCCCGATCGTATGGCAGTACACTAGGGTCGAAAGGCGGGATAATAGCTGTTTTCCCGCGGGAAAATGATCCTCGAGGGGAAAGAGCGAATAGAGGGGGAAACGGTGACTTATTCTGGATTCATAGAACTATTTCCACAAAGAATCACAACCTGGTTTCCCCGTTTTCACGATGAGGACATTTTTCCCCCTATCCTTGGAGGATCACGAGTCTGCACCTCCCCCCCCCCCCCTTTTTTCCCCCTGGGATAATAACTTTTTCTGCTTATTTTTTCAGGCAAATGGTTGATAATATTGCAATGAAAAAAAGACTTGTTCGCTGTGCTGTTTTACCCTGACAAGCGGCAAATGGGATCGGCAAAATAGGGAAAAATAATTGTGACCTCGAGGATCATATCCGTTTTCTGAGGGCCGGAACAGCTCAGTGGTAGAGCGCCGAACTCGTAATTTTGTGATCCTCGGGTTGCGGGTTCGAATCTCCGTCGGGTCGTTTTGGTACAGGGGGATTTTTTCCTCGGAGTTAACATTGGTTCTGACGCTATTTACATACAGTTCATCGAATGAGACTGTAAACCGAGGTTCCGTGTGTGTACTCACGCATAACATCTTACACACACGTAAAATCCCATCACCAACTTTAGGAAGAGAAGGCCAGTTTGGCCGTTGGTATGGATGACACGTTACACATAGCATACACCTTCCCCGAAGTTAAGAGTATGGCTACCTAAATGGCAGGATAATAAAAATGGTCATACACACGAAATTCCACTCCCTTCGTTGTTGGGTAGATGGGATTAATCCTTGCTGTCTATACAGGGAGTGTCCGCAGGAGTATAAGCCTGCGTACGCGGGGGGAAAAATCCGTTTTTCTGTTTTGGCTGCTTTCCGTAAGGATTTTAAAGTATCCCCCCCCCCTCCCCCTGCGAAAATGGGGAACACGGATATGTTCCCCAGGGATGACACCGGTCATTTTTTTTCGTCGAGGTAAATATGGGGAAAAACCCTGGTGATCTTCAGAGAAAACAAGGAGGAAACGTTCATTAGGCTAAGGAACACAGCTGTGATCCTTTGTTGTGACAACAGCATAACGCCGGCTTTTTTGTTTGTTTGTTTGTTTGTTGGTTCGTTCGTTTGTTTGTTTTTGTTTGTTTTAAAGACAATGGCTGTTTTCGACAGAAATCAATTAGTACCAGCTTATGAAGCTGTAGTATACCTCCATACAATCTGCTCCACTGTCATCTTGACAGTCAAGTTTCCGACAGGCTTTTCACCCCAGTCAATTAGAAGACATTACCGTTTTTGGTGCATAGGTAACACGTAGTAGCCAGAGAGAAACGGGGGGGGGGGGACTGTTTCGGCCCACAGCCGTTAAAGACAGTATGTATATATACATGGTAATCAAAGAAAGACAGAGTTCAGTATGTGTATATACATAGTAATCAAAGAAAGACAGTTAAGGATTGTTTGATTTTCCAGTAGTACCTAATATAGAAGTCCCTGAGGAAGGCCCAGAGCCGAAACGTTGGAAAAAAGGAAACCTTGCTTGTTTGCTTCTTCATTGTGTGTGTGTGTGTGTGTGTGTGTGTGTGTGTGTGGTGTGGTGTGTGTGTGTGTGTGTGTGTGTGTGTGTGTGTGCGCACGCGTGCGCGCGTGAGGGTGAGTTAATGAGTGAGTGAGTGTGTGTGTGTGTGTGTGTGTGTGTGTGTGTGTGTGTGTGTGTGTGTGTGTGTGTGTGTGTCTCTCTCTCTCTCTCTCTCTCTCTCTCTCTCTCTCTCTCTCTCTCTCTCTCTATATATATATTATATATATATATATATATATATATATATAAGCCGCCGTGGCGAAGTGGTTAGCGTCGCGGACCCCCGGCTGGGAGGTCGTGGGTTCGAATCCCATCAGAGTCATGTGGGTTTTTTCTGCCCCGACCGGCTCCTACCCAGAGTTGAGTTTGCTGCGGACTCAGTTGGGAAGACTGGGACCACACAGTCGAGTTTCATCCACTTAATGGATGCGTTTCTGAGAGTGTTGCTCAAATTTCATGACCAACACTGCAGGTGCCTGTATCTCTCGGGCCTGGTTGACGCCAGGATATATTATGAAAGGAAGCGTAGATTACAGCCCTGTCATGTAGTCTCAGACCGAAATGGAAATCCGTAGCATCATCTTAATCATCCTCATTCACATTGATCAGCATTAAAAAAAAAAAAAATGTCTCAAATTCTGTGGCCCTTCATGCCCTGCTCTCATAATGACCTGAATTTCGATGTCCTCTCCGCGTCTGTGGCCTTGGTTTGCTTCCGTCGGGGTCACCGGTATCGGCGAGTCAATGGGGGCTGTCGTTGGACGGACGTGGTGGCGCCCTCTGGAGGGAGAGCTCACTCACTCCGGCTCCGCGACTAAGGAATTATTGTCGTCAGTAGGGGGCTTAGTAAGTGGTGTCCTGCGTATGTTAGATCAGAACAGGCGCCACTGAACACCACCGAAGTGACTCGGCAGCAGTGCAGTGTCTCTCCGGTGGGTTGCCTCTTGACGACTTGACATTGACTGCTCCCTGTGGATTGCTGGGGCTGCGGCGGGGCCAGCCGGGCTGTGGCTGTGGACGGGGTATCGGAATGAGCGGCGTGGGTGCACTGCTTCTGAGGTAGCGCAGAGGTTGGGACAGCAAAAAAAAATTTATTTTATTTTCCCCATTCACCCACTCAAGCACATACTGCTAGTTAGGCAGAATCATCTACCACTGCAGATATGAATGCGTATCTCCCCCTATTTCTTCAATCTAAGACATAAGAGCAAGCTTTGTTTATAATTCAATATTTCTTGCAGTCATTGCAACACCAAGCTGCTCTGTAAGTTGCTGGAACGGTGCGGTACTTATCCTTGGAATTTATTAGTTTGTTGTATATATATATATATTATATATATATATATATGTTGTGTTAAAAGCAAGTTAAAACCAAGCTTAAAACACCTACAAGCCTGTTTCGCGCTGTGTGGTCGTCAGGGTGTGATGGGCTTGTGCTGCCAGTGCTATATATATATATATATATATATATATATATATATATATATATATCTTGCTGTTGTTTTTTCCCCATGCTACATGTGTTTCTCAGGTGTTTTTTATTTTATTCACTGATAAAAACTTCCATCTGTGTCTGCAATTGTTAACCATTTCTGTTCTAATATTTAAAGTTGCTAATTGTGGTTTACATAGTATAATGTATTTCTCTGTAAGGCATAGATTACATCTTTTTGAAATGTTATTGTATGGTGCTGCTCTTTTTAAGATTTTTATAAATTACATTGTTGAGGAGGAGGAGAATTTTTCGCCCGCTTTCCTTAGAGGATCACCATTCTCCCCCTCACTTCCGCTCCCCGTCCACCCTGTTTTCCCTGGGATGATAACTTTTTCTGCTTTTTTTTCTTCAGGCAAACGGGATGATAATATGGCGATGGAAAAAAAAAGACATGTTGGCAATGCCGTTTCACCATGACAAGCGTCGGCAAATGGGAACGGTAAAATAGGGAAAATGATTGTGATCTCGCTCTTTTCCGAAAGGATTTTGAAGTGTTTTCTCTGCCTTATCTGTAAAATACAGACATTGAATGATGACTTAGAACAGAGAAATAGGGAGGGCTCCAACTTCTTTGCTTAGCACTGATCTCGAGAAATTGACAGACTGTGGACACTACGTCGCCAGACACGTCATTATCAATATTTCTATTATTAAAATGTTATTTTCAGGGTGTTTTTTTTTCTTCGCGTACGCAGGCTGATACCCATGCGGACACTCCCTGTATAGACAGGCATGAATTAATTCCATCTACCCAACAAAGGGAGTGGAGGTTTGTGTGTATGACCGTTTTTTATCCCGTCATTAAGGCAGCCAGAGAACTAATAAATGCCGGTTCTAACTCACTTTCGCCCTCAACCAGTTTTCGGGCGAAAGTGACCTAGAAGCGGCATTTATATACTCCCCGCAACAAGTTAAGGAACGCTTACAGAAATTGCTGTTAAATGTGTTTTAATACAGACAGAGGAAAACAGTTTACTCGAATGTTTCACCAGTCATTCAGCCACCTGTGGCTACAATTTCAATGAAAGCCATTCACACGTCGTTGAACAATCAGTAATAAAAAAGAGACACCCCATTTGAAAAGTCAGCAGCAGTCAATAGTGGGTGTGGCCACCATTCTGAGCCACACATGCTCTGCACCGACGCTGCATGGAATGAACCAGGGTTGTAAGGGTCTGTTGCGGGATGGCCTGCCATTCCTGCTGCAGGAACTGGGTCAGCTGGGCCACATCAGCGGGCGGAGGGTGGTTGTCAGCAACTCGTCTACCCAGGACGTCCCACAGGTGCTCTATCGGTGCCAGGTCTGGAGAGCGCGATGGCCATTCCATGCGTTGGATCCCCTGCTGCTGGAAGAAGTCTCGTACCACGTGGGCTCGATGCGGAGGGGCGTTGTCGTCCTGGAGAGTCGCACCAGGACCCATGGCCTGGAGAGCTGGCTGCACAATGGGGCAGACGATCTCATCCCGATAACGCTGACCAGTCAAAGATCCCTGGATGACGTACAGGGGGGTTCTGCCATGGAGATGAAAACCACCCCACACCATTACCGAACCACCTCCATAACGGTCGACCTCACGAATGGTGGCGGCAGTGAATCGTTCTCCTTGTCTGCGCCAGACTCGTCTCCTGCCATCATTGAATGAGACAGTGAAACGTGACTCATCGGTAAAGAGGATCCTCGACCACTGCTGCCTGTTCCAATGCTGATGGAGGCGGCACCACGCCAGGCGGGCCTGTCGGTGACCCTGAGTCAGTGGAATGCGGATGGCTGGCCGACGAGACTGGAGGTCAAATTCATGAAGGCGGTTGCGGACAGTGGAAACGCTGACATTGACATTTGCTGCTTGCATGAGGCGACGTCTCAGCATGGGTGTTGTGACTGTTCTGTCCCGTAAAGTTGACAGGCAGAGAAATCGGTCATCCCGTCGACTGGTGCAACGAGGACGTCCAGTGCGTGCCGTTCTTCCGTTCTGCCTGTTGTTGCATAACGTTCATTGAGTCTGTGAATGACTGAGGCCGACACCTGAAGACGTCTGCCCACCTCTCGTAAAGACACACCCTCTGCTAGCCACGCCAGAGCGCGCCCGCCGTCCACTGCACTCAGTCGTCTTCTTGGAGGCATGTCTGGTTGTGTCGTTTTTAATGCCCTTTCTGATACCCATTTTGGTGCAGTTTGTGCGGATCAGTGTTCACAGTTGTCAGTGCTTGCACGTGCAACCTGCCGAATCGCTGCACATGCCCGGTCTGGTCAGCAGGGGCTTGTTCCACGGTCAGTGCAATTTCCTCATTAGCACGAATGTCCCGCCACTGGCGAGGCATTGAGTGGCAGAGTGGTGAGTACAGGAATCATACCGGTGTGTCGAGCAATGTTTCAAGTACCGTTCTGCTGCATTTTTTTCCAAAATGGGCGGCCTGGCCTTTTTACTCATTTCATTTAAGAAGGTACAAAAAACGTAGGGCGTTCCTTAACTTGTTGCTGGGAGTATATTAGTTCTCTGACAAGTAAGACTTCAATAACCA
>JAFLJL010017099.1:0-5000 GCA_018398815.1 Conus ventricosus
GATCCCTTCCCTTCCCACCCTTTCCCATCCTACCCTATACTCCTTCTCTTCTTCCTCCTATAAAATTCTATTCTCATGGTTAGAATATCTGACAAGATCGATCCCACTGTTCCCTAAAACCCCTATCCGTCCCATGGATCCCTCCCCCCCCCCCCCCCCACCCCTTCCCGTCCCCCCCCCCCCCTACCCCTTATACCCCCTTCTCTTCTTCCTCCTTTAAATTCTATTCTCATGGTTAGAATATCTGACAAGACCCCAACCCACTGTCCCCTAAAAACCCTATCCGTCCCATGGAACCCTCCCCCCACCCACCCCCCCTTAACCCTTATACCCCTTCTCTTCTCCCTCCTCTTTTCCCACCACGCAGTTCCCGCCACCTCCCTTCCAGCTCTGTCATCAGTCTCCCCCATGTTCATTCCACCCCCCCCCCCCCCACCCCCCCCCTCTCACATCTTCCTTCCCCCCCTTCCCCTCCTCCTTTCAATATCAACGACGTGATGCCAGGCGATGTTATGCCATGTCACACCCACACAAGTATACAAATATATATAATATATACACGTGCACGAGCTCGCGTGCAAGGGCAGGAGGAGCACTTTCAATCGTGATAGCCCCAAACCCTACCCTCACCCCCTCTGTACCCTCCCCCAGCCACCACCCCTCCCGTCTCCCTCCCCCTTTCTTCCCAACCAAAGACCACCACCACCACCACCACACCCTCCTTTCCCTCCCCCCTTCTCCATCCCCGAAAATATGAGGAATGCACATGCCCTTGAGTGCGAGACACTAATTCGGGAGCTCCCAGAATCCCTCGTGAACAGGAAGCCGCACGAAGCCCAGTCACGATTGGATAGAGACCATGTGCGTGACTTCTGGCCTTATCACGTGACCAGCACTCGATGGAAGGGGAAGACGGGTGGACAGGAGGATTTGGTGGGGGACGGGGAGAGAGGGGGTGATGGAGGAGGAGGAGGGACGGACAGGGAGAGAGAAGCATTACATGGGGAGTATGGAAGGAAATGAGAAGTGTATGGAGGAGAGAGAGGGGGTAGAGAGGGGAGAGGAGCGGGAGGGAGAGAGAAGCATTACATGGGGAGTATGGAAGGAAATGAGAAGTGTATGGAGGAGAGAGAGGGGGTAGAGAGGGGAGAGGAGCGGGAGGGAGAGAAACTCACGACACTGTTTCCACGGCATGTTACTTAGCAGTGGAGGCGGTGTTTGATCCCCATTGCATCCCTCATCCAAGGTTTATACCTCGGGCGCTTTCTTTTTTTGTACTCCCAGTTCTTAAAGAACAGGGAGAAAAAGAAACACCCGAAGGTGCTGGGGAGGACCTAGAGAAGCACTGTCTTCACCTGCCTTTAGAGCAGTCCTGTACCACCCTTGGAGGCCTGCGCTGTGTTGACGATGGGTACAGGCACGCGCAGGACACTCCATTAAGATATCAAGGGACATAACTGCTCCTGAACAGAGGTAAATTAGACTACAGGATGCAGCTCATAACAGCCTTAAAGTAGCATCCCCATGGGTGTACCAGCCCGTATTTCATGACTGCAGAGCCCACCGGCGAAAAACACCACCTCCAGCTGCCGAGCACACCCACAGACCCAACCACCCCTGCCCACGGACAGATGAAGACAGTGCCACTCCAGACACAGCCAAGCTTTCGCCATACGGTCTTATGTGCCCTCAAGAGAGAATCCAAAGTTGTAGTCTTTCCCACTGTCAACAGGACTTTCCCTGTGGTCAGTGGGTCTTTCCTCACCGTCACTGGACCTTTCTCCAGGGTCAGCCTAGTTAAGGCAAGAAGAAAAAGAAACACCCGAAGGTGTGGGGAGGACCTAGAGAAGCACTGTCTTCACCTGCCTTTAGAGCAGTCCTGTACCACCCTTGGAGGCCTGCGCTGTGTTGACGATGGGTACAGGCACGCGCAGGACACTCCATTAAGATATCAAGGGACATAATGCTCCTGAACAGAGGTAAATTAGACTACAGGATGCAGCTCATAACAGCCTTAAAGTAGCATCCCATGGGTGTACCAGCCCGTATTTTATGACTGCAGAGCCCACCGGCGAAAAAACACCACCCTCAGCTGCCGAGCACACCCCACAGACCCAACCACCCTGCCCACGGACAGATGAAGACAGTGCCACTCCAGACACAGCCAAGCTTTCGCCATAAGGTGGAGTAATAGAATGATATGAATTGGGGTTGGGGGGGGGGGGGGGGGGGGGGGCTGGGGAGAGGGAGGGGAGGCTGTGTGTTTTTGTACTCCCAGTTCTTATAGAACAGGGAGTACTTTAGAATGGGAACGAAGAAATGCGTGTGTGTGTGTGTGTGTGTGTGTGTGTGTGTGTGTGTGTGTGTGTGTGTGTGTGTGTGTGTGTGTGTGTGTGTGTGTCTGTGTGTCGTGGTCAAAATGTGTTCCACTCGCTCCAGACAAAACTACTGGGCCGATCTTTCTGAAAATTTGTAGGTATGTTCACTATGGGTCAAGGATGATGCCCGGTGTTTTAGTTTACCGTTATATCCGTTACTAACGGCTGTAACGGCCTGTAACGGTTTTTCTTCTCCATGGAATATCTTAGAAAGTACTTGGCCGATCTTTGTGAAAATTAGCAGGTATGTTCATTATGGGTCACGGATGATGCACGATGCTTTAGTTTAGCCCGTTACTGCCGTTAGTAACGGCTGTAACAACCTGTAACGGTTTTTCTTCTTTATAGAATATCTCAAAACGTACTTGACCGATCTTTCTGAAAATTTGTAGGTATGTTCATTATGGGTCACGGATGATGCCTGATGTTTACTGTACCGTTACAGCCGTTACTAACGGCTGTAACGGCCTGTAACTCTTTTTCTTCTTTATGAAATATCTCAGAAGTACTTTGCCAATCTTTCTGAAAATTAGCAGGTATGTTCAATATGGGTCACGGATGATGCCGGATGTTTTAGTTTACCGTTACATCCGTTACTAACGGCTGTAACGGCCTGTAACGGTTTTTCTTCTTTATAGAATATCTCAAAACGTACTTGACCGTTCTTTCTGGAAATTTGTAGGTATGTTCATTATGGGTCACGGATGATGCCTGATGTTTTAGTGTACCGTTACAGCCGTTACTAACGGCTGTAACGGCCTGTAACTCTTTTTCTTCTTTTTGAAATATCTCAGAAAGTACTTGGCCAATCTTTCTGCAAATTAGCAGGTATGTTCATTATGGGTCACGGATGATGCACGATGTTTTAGTTTACCGTTACAGCCGTTACTAACGGCTGCAACGGCCTGTATCGGTTTTTCTTCTTAAAAGAATATCTCAAAAAGTACTTGGCTGATCTTTCTGAAATTTTGTAGGTATGTTCATTATGGGTCACGGATGATGCCCGACGTTTTAGTTTACCGTTATAGCGGTTACTAACGGCTGTAACGGCCTGTAACGGTTTTTCTTCTTTATGGAATATCTCAGAAAGTACGTGGCGATTTTTCTGAAAATTTGTAGGTATGTTCATTATGGGTCACGGATGATGCCCGATGTTTAAGTGTACCGTTATAGCCATTACTAACGGCCCATAATGGTTTTCTTCTTTATGGAAAATCTTAGAAAGTTCTTGGTCGATCTTTCTGAAATTTGTAAGTATGCCCATTATAAGTCACAGACGATGGCCGATGTTTACCAGAATAGCCATTACTAACGGTTACACCAGTCCAAGACGGTATTTCCTCTTTATGGAATATCTCACGCGTATTCAGGATAAACTGGGAGTACGTTTATATGCTTTGCATCTTGTTATAATTTGGTTTGTTGTTGTTGTTGTTGTTGTTGTTTGTCTGCTTGTATTTTCTTTCTGTGGTTCTGGCGGGTGGGAGAGAGAGAGAGAGGAGAGAGAGAGAGAGAGAGGAGAGAGAGAGAGGAGAGAGAGAGAGAGAGATAGTGTGTGTGTATGTGTGTGTGTGTGTGTGTGTGTGTGTGTGTGTGTGTGTGTGTGTGTGTGTGTGTGTGTAAAAACAAACATCTACAAATGGGCTAAATTATTCAGAGAAATCATTCAGAGAAGGGCTGAAATTGTTCAGAGAAGGGCTGAAATTATTCAGAGAAGGGTTGTGACGAAGAGATAAAAACCGCCGTGAGCGATTGGCTTAAAAGTCAGTACAAAGATTTCTACGCCGAAGGCATAACGCAAACTCGTACACCGATGGCAAAAATGTGTGGCAGTGATGAGAGAGAACGTAGCAAAATCGCAAAAAAAAAAGGGAAAAAAAAAAAAGTAAGCTTCTGCATATATTAGAAGTCCTTATATAGGACAATTCACCGTATATATTGAATGACCTCGTACTAGCATTAGCATCACCCTCCCTGACTGAGAATAAATACGATAAAGAACTTTCCAAACATGCTCCAGTTGCGGATGTCATCGAACCGTGATGGCCCTCGATTTGCGATCATATTTTCAGCAATATTTTCAATATTTTATTTTAAAAAAATAATAATAAATAAATAAATAGATATTTTTTTTTTTTTTAACAACTTGCAAGTCTTGTTTGAGGCGGTAACGAAAGACGTGAAATTGTATGATGTGCAAATATGACTACAAATATTAGGTCCCCTGTTGTAAAGAGCACGTCAGTCAATGCTATTTTTAGCCAAGGGGGTAGAAGATGTAAATACATGCATTGCTGAATGAAGAACTGAAATACACCACATGCAGATACATCCAGCCAAATATGGCTTTCCAACTCTACGTGAGTGTATAAAGGGAAAGAGCGTTCGAAGCGAAATGAATCATTTCCGTTCCTGTTTAAACAACATATTTTCAAAAAAAAACTTTAAGGAACGCGCGCACACACACACACACACACACACACACACACACACACACACACACACACACACACACACACACACGCACAAGCGCACAAGCGCACAAGCGCACGCACAAGCGCACACACACACACACACACACACACACACAACACGCGCGCGCGGAGAGGGAGGGGGGCCTGG
>JAFLJL010017099.1:15000-16236 GCA_018398815.1 Conus ventricosus
GTGCATTGAACGGAAACTAGACGCCCCAAAAGAGCCAATGGCTTCCCTTACAAACTAATTTCAATACATGCTTGGAAATTGTAAAAAGCAAATAGAAATTTTATTTAAGGAGTATTAGTTTTGCTAAGCGATCAAGGATCCCCTGTGAGTGTGAATTAATCTCGCTAAGCCATCAACGATCCGACGTTTGTGCCAAATTCTTCCTCGCCCATCCAGGCACTGACGTTCGTGAGAAGTAACCCTGCTTAACCACCTAGGATCCCACGTTTGTGTGAATCAACCTTGTTAAGTTATCCAGGATCCCACGTTTGTGTGAATTAACCTTGCACAGTTATCCAGGATCCCATCATTGTGTGAATTATCCTTGTTAACCACCTAGGATCCACGTTTGTGTGAATCAACCTTGTTAAGTTATCCAGGACCCGCGTTTATGTGAATTAGCCTTGCTAAACCATACAGGATGCCACGTTTGAGTGAATTAATCTTGCTAAACGATACAAAATTCCACGCTTGAATCCACGCTGGAATGTATTAATCTTGCTAAACCATTCAGAATCCACGCTGGAATGGATTCATCATGCTAAACCATCAAAGATCCGACTTTTAAATCCGGAATCGTTCCTCCGATCTCCTCCAAAATTTAGTGGATTCCTCCCCGGGGTCAAATAGGTTCGGTAGTTATTGTTTTGTTGTTGTGTTTTTTGTTTGTTTGTTGTTTTTTTCGGGGGTGGGGGGTGGGGGGGCGGTTGCATAATTGCGCAGGCCGGCAAACAATCAAAACGGTTCATGGCTGGCTGATAAAACCATTACAAAGGGACACCACTCACGAAAAAGATCGCCCTGATCTGCATCACAACACATTTTGGATCAAAACTCCATTTTTCGTCGGTTATGTTATCGATTTTTCTCCCTCTTTGGACGCTTCCTACATCGCGGGGAAGAAGTGTTTTCTAGCCTTGGTCGGCGCTTCTATGTTTACGCCTAATGTCCTGGAGATGAATTTGGCGTATATCTTCCGTAAATTGAACACTTTGGATCTTCTGCTGTCTGTCTGTCTGTCTGTCTGTCTGTCTTTCTCTCTCTCTTCTCTCTCTTCTCTTCTTCTCTTCTCTCTCTCTCTCTCTCTTCTTTGCTTTTTTTTCTTTCTATGTTCCTTCTTACTTACTTCCTTCTTTCTTTTTCTTCGTTTTCTTTGCTCTCTGGCTTTGTTTGTTGTTTCTTTTGTTTTTTTTTTCT
>JAFLJL010017100.1:0-10278 GCA_018398815.1 Conus ventricosus
ATAAGCAATCGATAATATTAAAATTAATATATACACAAACGTATTGAACTGGGGGTCAGTCCGTAAGCATAGCTTAGCGTGCTTAGATTTTTCTAACTGCTCTTTTATTTTTTTTAACTCATCTTTGTCCCTTATTATATAATTTTCACTTAAACATTCTTCAAAACTATCTTTGTCCTTAGTGTAAAATATACAACCGATTTTAACTGCGATCGAAAGTCTTTTAAGACAGCATTGTATTTTGAGTTAAGAGCCACACAGAAACTAAGGCGTGGCGTCCACTAAAGGCTAGCTTTGACAAAGCTTTTCTTTTTTTAACAATGTCTCGTTCAGCTGAACAGTCATCAATAATAAACAGTGTTTCAGTTCCCTCAAATAGTCTATAGTAATGTTCTAAACAGTCGCTCAGTTTGTCGCTAGGATCAACTAAAAATAATTCTCGTCTGTCCAAATAAACTTCCTTTCTTTGTAAGACTTGTTGTGCTTAATGGTTGTGCAGATATAACAATGTGTTCGTAATGAAACCTGTATATTGTTTGTAACAAATCAGTACGAAGACAGTTTTCCCACACCAGTAATCCCGCAGATAAGAGAACAGTGCGGATCTTTTGGCAGAAACTTCAAACTATCCATCTGTTTTTAATAGGTTATTTCTTCTGCATTTTAATAGCCAGTCTTTAGCCTGTTTTCTTCAATGTTTAACTGAGCATCACAAACCATAAAAACATGCATTTTATTGGGCGCGTCTCCGTCTGCTTTCTTGTGAATATTTATTTTTATACCATCTTGCCCTACCCTTTCTCACTTCCAAACAATATGTTGTCAAATGTAATCTAAAATCCAGTCACAGTCCATATTTGGTTATTAAGTAGTCTTCGAGTCTTACATCATAAAGGCGAAGTTTTTTACATACACGATCAACTGCAGGATCCCTTTGCCTACCTCCAGCAAACATCTTTCATATTTCATCAAAGTGTTGGTGAGGTAAAAGTCCGCGACCTGAATACAACAGATCAGACTTGCCATTTATTGCACAGTCAACCTTCTCAATTTTGGATTATAAAACGCTTCTGATTCTCTATGAAAAGGAGTTTGTTTCTTCAGTAAACAAGAACAAAACTCCTTTTAAAGACTTCAGAGACTGATTTAGATGTATGTTCCAGAGAGTGCCTCGCTTGTTTATTTTCTGTAGTGGAGTGTATAACTCTTTCATAATAAATAACTGTTTTATTTTTATACTGGGTTAAGATTGTTCTGGCCAGTTCAGGGTTAGTAACAACATCAAAACTCAAGAGAGATGTCACTAACCCCGTATTTAGCTTCAGGGTCTTCAGACAGAACGACAGAACCGCTAGGATTAAATGTCAGTTCATAAGTAAGTTTTTCTTTTAGTGCACCTTGGTAATATGGCATATGCGTCTTTAACAGTTCAAAATCTAGAGGGATGCAGAATCTGTTGCCAAATGCTTCTGCTACCTGCCTCATCTTTAACATCATTCTTTGCATCCTCAGCTCCAACTCTGTGCTTGAGACCGTTGGGCTTTGTATTCCCTGATAAACTTTCTCTTTCCTTTCTTTTTTAGGCAGCCATAGGTCAGAATAGAGGGCAAAAATGTCTGCCTCGCTTAGTACAAAGACTTCTCTGCCCTCCAGTTTGATTACCATATGTTTAACGATAGCCCTGCTAAATTAGCAACAACAGTAGCATTAGGATCTTCCGATGTAATATCTATTTTGAATGATAGTTTAGCAGTGCCTGGCATTATAACAACGCCAGCGCCAAGATCAGGGAACTTGACTATTAAAACTTGTCCGGGCTGAACTGTTGATGGAGTATTACACTAATTACAGTCTGCCTTATACCTTTTACGCCATGGGGTTCCTTCTCTTTTCTGTATGGGTCGAGGTCACAACCGTATGAGTTCATTTTTTATAAAAGAAAAAAGAATATAAATAAAAAAATATGGATGAAGATTTTGACGCGATTGATCCTATTGAAGAAGAAGAAAGAGATCTGCCGGGTCCTTCATTTGAAGAAGATGAAACAGAATTAGGCCCTTCATTGCGCGAAGAACTTGAAAGAGCAGGCAGAAGGTTCTTCAATCCCTTCATTAGAAGAAGCAGAAACACACCCCTTCAGTTAGCGCATCTTGTTCAGAACTATTAGCAAATAGAATTAACTCATTCTAACATAAGCCTAGGACTAAAACGCCAGAAGGCCCCAGTCCTTTTGATTTTAAGATGGATAAAAGCAACCATCTGTATATAAGAACTGGCGGAGGAAATTTTGTAAGAGCTTACTGCAAAGCCAGACCCAACTAAGTTTTTGAAACTAAGCACAATTAGGCAGAGGATTCCTGTTGCCGACCAAAGACGATTAACATTTTAAATTTAAAAGCTGAGGCTGTTAGTCTTTTACAGAACTTGGGGCAAGAGTTGCCAACACGATCTGAAATAGAAATGACCCCTTTCAAGATTTAGGACCAAGAATAAATGATGCAGCAACAGAAATTGAGACGAGTTTTAATGAGGAAACAGTCAGAAAACATTAGAAACAATTGAAGATTCTCCATTGCCCATGCGTGAAATCCTGGGGCTTAATGATCGCCTAAAGTCAATAAGGGGTGAACTGAAAAACAATTTGGCAAAACTTGGTGAGCTAGATAGAGAGATAGAAGAAGAAAAAAAATAAGTTGGCTGATGCAGATGATAACAATTTAGGGCGAGAAGAAAAAGTTAGAATACAGCAGAAATACAAGATTTAATGCTACAAAGGGCGGCCAGGTTAGAAGTGCTGTCTACTAACAGAGCGCAGCTAGCTCACAAACAAGCAGAATAAGAGAAACTATAAACAGAATACTTTATGAAACCACTACGCTAGCTGAAAGAATAAGGACTCTGTTCTAGGAACAGGGGATTACAATAGTTAGTATATTAACGGCTGTTGGGTTTGCTATCTCTACACTCGTTTATGCTTTAACAGGTGGTGCGCCAACAGGGCAGTAGCGCCCCCAACACCTCAGCCTGGTAAAAGTTGGATTAGAAAACAATTGCATATCTAGCAACTTATTAAAGAGTTAGTAGCCAAAGCGCTTGATGCTCTGCCTGGCATAATAGGCAGTGTTGTTAGTTGTGTTTTGTCTACTATAGGCAAAGTTGCTGGTTATATGGCTGGCCATCTGTGGACGTTAGGAGTGCTAGCTGCTGGATTAATTTTTAGTGAAATAAAGTATGGCTAATCCATAAAAGTTAAAATACAACGAAGGCTGTCTTTTCGCTAGTATGACTGTCAGTGTGAGGTACATTAACAGGTGGTGTGCTTTCTGGGCTGCTTTCAGGCTGTGGGGCGCTTATAATTGGATCGCTTCCTTTAGGGCTAGGTACTTTTTTAAAATGGATGGAGCAGGCCTTGTGTTTAAGCCTTGATTGTGTCCTAAGTTTTGAATCGTCTCCAGCTATGAGGATTTCATTGTTATAATTCTGTATCATGCCAATCTGCAGTCTAAGGTCAGAGGGTAGCATGTATAATCCATGGCCTACAACAAAGTCAACCTTTGACCTAGCATGTGCAAGAAACGTCTTGATACCTTTGTATGCAGGCAGGCCAAATCAACAGCTGAGTTATAGCATCTTCTAATTGGCTAGAAATTGTTTTCTGGCATCAAAGCCTGTAGATTGATCTACTATGCTAGACTTGGTCTGTGCTTGTGCTCCTAATAGACACCAAAACGTATGTCCTTATGGAGTCATTAAGTCTTTGCACTCCTGGCATTGTTAGACCTTCACTTTCATCTAAGATAAATGTTGCCAAGCATTAGGATGTTTTTGTTCTATGAATCCTAATCGAACTTGTTTGTTTGGTTGAAAAGAGGTGTGACCAGGCCAGTAGTCATAATTATATTCTCTTTTTGTGCCCCACAAATACAATGTGCCTAACCCATGATTGCGGTCTAACTTTTGTCTAAAGTCAGTTGAAGATTAATGTTAAATTCGTTGCAAATATCTTTCATGCATTATTGTCCATTGGGCTGTTAAATGGATTAAAACGCGCTGTTGCTTGGGAGGGGCACTTGTAGTTCAGTTAGTATTCGCCTGTACTGGTAATAAACATGAAAGTTATATACTGACCTTACTAAAAGATTGGGATGGTTTAAATGGTTTGCATATGAAACACCGCAGTCAGTAGTTGCGCAGTAAATGGCAAAATTTAACTGATTCTGGTAAAAACATCATAGGGTGGGATGACATGCTGATGGCACTCTGTCACTCTTTATTGGCGGATTTAAATATTTAGCTAGTGGGTTTACAAGTCTAACCCTAAAGCCGTATGATTCATCAACTGCAATGGTTAAATTGCTGAAGTCCAAAGATTTGGGGTTATAAAACGCCCTACATTGTAAGCGGCACTTTCGTTATATTTAAAAGTTCATTTTTTAAATGTTTTTTAAAATAGTTATAAAAAGATGTATATCTATATAACCAAGCAAAACGAGCGTGTGGTTCTAACGCGTCCAATTGACAATAGGCGCGGGAGTTGTAGGATTGCCTTAAAGAAATCGGCCTTTTAAATGTTATGTTGGGTTAACATATCTGAAGAGGCCCAAAATAACTGGATCAATGTTAATGACGAAACAAGGCAATCAAGTAAAGTCAAAACAAATACTTGATGGTTACTAACAACTTTTGTTCTTTAAAAGAGGTGCTTAGCGAATTTGGTATACAGCTGAAAATCATGCGAAGCAAATCTCAGAATTACTATACATTTCCCACTAGAAGAAAGAAGAGAGTACATTTTCCCTAAAGGCCTGGCTAAAATCTTAGGCTTTCATAGTAGCAATAAATCTTATAAATTTAGTACAAAAGAAGATGCCTATCAATTTGGAGGTAATAAACCTCTAATTTTCTTGTGAACCCAGTGTTATATGTCCACTTACAACAGTTAAAAACAGATACTAATTTGTTTAATGGCTATCCGCCTACAGTTCTACGAGCACTGCCAGCAACTAAGGCAGGGTTTGCGATTATCAGTTATACAGGTTTGGCGGAGACAGTGAATTTAAAGAATTAATTGAGGGTTCTTAAATTCATTGGATGTAAAAATAGCTAATCAATACGGAAAGCCAGTTGATTGTTCTGATTTATTAATAGTGCTTGAGGTAGAAGAGAATATTAGAAAAGTAGTAAGGGCTACAGTCCCGCGGACGTTAATAGTGCTGAAGTAGAAGAGCGTACTGTAAACCTTAATTTTTATGTGCCTGGAGAGAATGATAAATATGCGGGTTCACGATCACCAAATCTTATCTTGCACGTAAGCCCCCATTTTAATGTACTGATTACGTCAATTTTTGGGTTTTTGCGTGTTAATTTTTTAGAAAACAGGTGTTAATTTTGGCCAAAACTGACATGAGATGGACGTGATTTTGTATGTGAAAAAGGGGGTTTTCGTGCAAAATAAGATGGGTGGTCGTGAACCCGCATATTTACATTCTCTTGGATGGAAATCTTGTCAAACCTGTTACGCTATCGCGCGATAATAGTTCGAGGTCTGCCATCTTGGTACTTGGGACCTACCTGATGAGCCCATTCTACATCTTCCAGATACCATGTCACGCTAGAGTAAAACGCAGTGAGCAGCTGAACGACTTTACGAGCACATGTTACGTATCTTCGCGCGGGTTCTTCTTGAACATTAAGAAATCTGACGTTATAACAGTGAGAAAAAGTTGAAAGTTTATCTTGGTGATCGTGTAAATGTTCAGTCGTGTCCAAAAGGTAATCTTGCCATGGAAGAGTTTGGAGAACTGATGCTCAAAGACAGAACATTTCTGAGACAGACATGACACTTCTTCCTTCAGCTCCTTATTTTTGTCTTGCATTGAACACAAAGATTGAAGAGCACAAAGATTACTCTCAATAGCTGATTGGCTGCCACACAACTGCTGAAAATACTCTTCTACCTGTGCAGCTTGTGTATGTAGTGACGCACGGATTCTGTGCACATAGGCGAGCTTAGCGGAAGTGCACCTCGCGTGCGAAGTGTTCACTGACAGTCAGTTTAACAAGCAGACGGAGCTCCGGGAGAACGACTCGAAGAAAGCTAACTTGTAGTCAGTGAAAGGAGCTACGTCGTGCTGACAGTGACACTAGTGGCAGACCAGTGTTACGGCCTTCAGTTCCTAGGAGATAGTTTAGCCCTAGCACTGCTTCAGAACAGCCGTAGACTATTACAACGGCTTTGGACCACTACTAGACTCCGGGACTTTGACACAGTGATAGTGACAGACTCGACTAAGTAGTTGGTGCCACTGAAGGGCTTGGGAAAGAATCCTGACGAAATCCCCAAGCCAGTGTCTGGACTGACTCGGTAAGGTAGAGTGCGTGTGTGTGAATGTGCAAGTGCTTAAATGTATTAACGAACCTCTCAAAAGTGTAGGGTAAACATTTTATTGATGTAAGGAGTTGAATATACAGAACACTTTTAACTAGTACAACCCTAGCCGTAATTCAACACACACAAAAAAGCAACAACAACAAAAAAAGATTTGTTAATAGCGTTGGGTGCTGGCTGCCTTTTACACAAACCAGGTACTAACTGCGCTAAACACTAGCACGTACCAGCCGCTCCATTGATAAGGGGAAAGATTTATTCAGAAGACCATTGGCTGAATATAAACACAGCCTTTGGATTGAGCAGTGCAGCTTGTGTGTTCCAGGAAAAGGAATGGGGGATTTACGTTCTCCATGCTGATGTCGATTCTTTGTGGCAAACCCAGTGACGGCCTACTTGCACTGATCCATTTTGAAACGCAGCAGGGGGCCATGGGAGACTTAATAAAGCCCCAAAATGGCCAGCGCATTGGGGGGAAGAAAAGAAAAAGTACTCCCTCTCTCACACGGAATGAACAGCAGTCCATGGATGATTTTTGGACCTCGCTTCACTTGGGAGCAAAAAAAGCATAATCAAGCTGCTGAACCCAGTTCCTTGCTTGACAAGCTGCCACCTGTTCTTTCAGACTTGGGTATTCAGATCGAGGGCGCAGACGGAGATCGCATAGGAGGTCTATATTGTCGTCAAGTCGGCCTCTAGCAGACAGTATTGCCACAGAATTGGGTCAGAGTCTCTGTCGTGGAAATGCTAGCAGGGAAGTCTGAAGCAGTCGAATCCCAAAGCAGCATCACCTTTTAGGTCACAGGGACGACAGCACAGACACCGTGAGGGCAACCTAAAGATTACAGGCACTTTTCTCCCTCCTCAAGTAGGTCCAGATCGCCAGCACCCATCACTTATGCCTACTGCTTCACAACCAAAAGAACTCAATCGGTCCTGGCAGATAACATTCCTCAGAAGAATTCTTCGGAATCGGCTAAAGCAGGGCCTGAAGTTGTTGGTACTGTTGGGTCAGGTTCTAAGGTGAAAGTGACCATGAGTGAGAACAGATCAAGATGCCAGAGTAAGGATTTTGATACGACAGACAAATCAAGTTGTTCAGGAGGACCACCCAGAAAAGTATCAGCCAGGGATACTCAGGACAGTGGGGGTATTGGGCATTCTAGCCAGTTTGATGAGGGTCCCAAAACAGGCCTTATAGGATCATGTGAAACAGACAGGGGATTCTCTGACAAAGGGCCAGCGACAGGGCAAAAGCGCACAGACTCAAGCCCTACTGCTGAGATCTGCATGCCAGAACTTCTCATTCCAAGCACACATCTCTCCCCTGCCACAGATACCGGGAAGGCAAACGCCAGGTCCACATGCCAGGGAACCCAAAGAGGGGCAAGAGGTGTTTGATTCCTGGCTGTGTGGAGGCTAACATATATCCAAAGGTTCATGCCATCATTGATCATTTGCCTGGCATATTTGATGAAAGGCTGCCACCTTCATCAGAGGTTGTTTTGCAGAGGTGAACACAGGCACTAAACAGGCAATGGCATGGCTATTGGGACCATGTAGAAACTGGGATAAGCTGGTGGAATTCATCAACAGGCAGCACTGGCAATACAATCATCACCAACTGCCAGAAGGAGGCCATGAAGGCTTTTAGCCAGCATGTGGGAGAGCCGGTTCCACAAACATTTCATCTGAAGTCTGTGCCAGCTCTCATTCACTGGAAGGCACTACTGGTGTTGATGGCCTGTATGAGCCAGAGAAGCAGAAAATTAATGCTGGCAGAAGAAATACCCAGCACCAGTGGACATGGAATTCCCTAAGCCTTCCCTTGCCATCCAAGTGCTTGAGAGTGCCACTGTGACAGTGTGCTAAGGGGTAGAGAGCATTGTGTCAGGCCATGGATTTGGGGTTTTGGTTTAGGTGGTTGCTGATGCTGGAAGGGAAAAAGGGCTGGTTCCCCGAAGCCCGCGCCTTTTGTCCACCCTATAGCTCACGCAAACAGGACTGGCAAAGGAAGCAAAGGCCCTTTTTTTTCCAGATATAGAAGAGCCAGTTTTCCCATTAAATTCCAGGGTCTTAGAAGTTTTCATTTTTGCTGGGGGGCGGAGGGCCCCCAGTAACGCAAAATACTGGCAGGAAAACATTTCCCCGCCAGAACCTTTGGGGCCCCAACCGGGCCTCCCCCGAAACCAAGTTTTTCCCCGGGGGCCCTCCCCCCACACCCAAAATCCCTCGAGGCCTGTTTGGGGTCGGGCGCAAAAGTGCTGTCCGCCTCTTCAGCTTTAAAAAAAAGATTTACCCAGAGGACCGCAAACAAAACCCAAACCCGGGTTCAAGCAAGGGAAAAGACTCTCTTCCCACCGCAACCCCCGGATGAAAAGCCCTTTTTTCATAAAGCGGGGGGAAATGTACTGACGGGAGGTTTCGTGCACAAGGCAGGTTTAATGGGAAATGCGCCCCACCTCACGAAAGTTCACTTACATTTTAAACGAGCAGACAACCTCGAAGAACACAGATATCTCGGGGGAGGGCGGGCCGGCTTTTGGGTTTTAGTTGGTTTTAAAAGGGGCTACGTCGTGCTGACAGGGAACTAGTGGCGACCATTAAAAAGGCAACCAAATTTAGCCCTAGCACTGCGACAGAACAAACCGTAGACGGTTACAACGGGTTTGCGGTTTTTGGGGATACTGCACTAAATTCGGAAATTTGATACAGGGGGAAAAATAGACTCGACCTTTAAAAGTTGGTTTCCATTTAAGGTCATTTGGGAATAAAATAATAATGAAATTTTATAAGCGCCCCATCTCTGATGAGCTCAAAGCGCTTACAAATTGTGAATAAAAGCATAAACTACAATAAACAGTTGTATTCATGCCAAAGATAGAAAGAAAATAGAGGCGAACTTCATAAATATTAAGCAAGAAATAAACAAGTCACAGATATCTCACATAATTAAAATCACTGAATGACCTGATGAATCTCTAATATACAAAATGCAAGCGTACGCGTGAGCGCACACACACAAACACACCCACTCACACACACACACACAAAACACACACACGATCACATTTCATGAATAGCGTGTCAAAAGATATTTTGAAAAAGAAAGGACACAGAAATGCAAGGAAAAATAAACATCGCACCATTTTAAACATAGACCTAATAAAAATTTGTTGGAAACAAACAAAATCTTGTAAACTATTAAACAAGAAGACAGAAGAGAAGTAAGCAACACACACACACGCACAAAGGCTGCACACGCGCCCGCGCCCCGCCCGCACACACAAACACACACGCGCGCGCGCGCACACACACCACACACACACACACACACACACACACACACACACACACACACACACACAACACACACACACACACACACACAACACACACACACACTCAGACAGACCTGCACAGACACACGAACAGACAACACTACACGTAACTGAACATTTGACAACTCTGCGAAATGGGAAGAATCTGAACTTGACAATAACTGACAGTGCTATAGTTTTCATGACACGGAATGGGGAAAGTACGTTTGGAATAAATGTGTTTTTAGCCTTGATTTAAATGTGGAGAGGGATGGAGCATGGCGGACAGGAAAAGGGAGATCATTCCACATGGACGGACCAAGGTAGAAGAAACCCCATTCTCCTAAAGAATCCTGACGAAACCCCCAAGCCAGTAGGTAGAGTGCGCGTGTGTGAATGTGCAAGTGCTTTTATTTAAACGAACTTCTCCAAAGTGTAGGGAAAACACTTTATTGTATATGAAGGTGCTGGGTCCAGTGAAAATCCTAGCCCAGGGTTGGAATCGAGATCACCACACAGCAAAAGAACATGACCAGAAATACACAGACATAAACGGACAGCATGCGCAAA
>JAFLJL010017100.1:17921-47122 GCA_018398815.1 Conus ventricosus
TATTAACTTCTCTCTTATCGACCGAATTTAAACAATAATTGCTTCCAGAGAAGGCTAAGCATTAAACAATAGCTCCTTTACCATCAGAACCATCCAGACATCTTTTATAAATCAATATTCTAGATAATCTTTCTATGAACTAATTTCTGGATAATCCCCTGGTAACAAGAAAGTCTTTTGACGCAATCCCTGCAGTGATTACAACTATAACCTTAACAACGTCCTCAATGTCTAACCTTCCTAGATCCGCCAGCTTCATTTTAAACATGTTTTTGCTAACACGCTATATCCTATACTAAGGCCGCTAATCACAACAGAATGGTAAATCGTATTGATATTTTTTTTTTCACTCATCTTTTTATTAACTAAAAAAATAATTAAAATAATCATAATACGAAAGACTGTCTATGTGCTTTTTAATCAGATAATCTTTTGTTGTTAAAGCTAAAAATAAGGTTGCAACTAGTTTTGGCGAATCTTTTATCTTTCCCATGTTGGGCGGTTTTATTCCTAACAAACATTTTGCAAGGGTTGAATAAACTATAACACCAACGATAGGCGCTGCATAATTAACCAGCGTTAAACTCATGGTTTTAAAAGTATTATATCATTTTTTATTGTTTTAAAAAATGGATTGTGACGAACTATTAAAGTGTGAGGAGCAAGCAGACTACTCCGTAGACCACTGCCATAAAGAAAGATTATACTCTCTAGCTGCTTGTTGAAAAACTAAACAGTATTTAGGTGTTGAACTAAGTATTGAACAGATTCAGCAACTGTCTACTTCAGACGTTGAGAAGTACTACACTAGGTACGAAGCACAGCTAGAGTCAAAAATGGTTAGATCGGTGGGTCAGACAATAATTAGTCTATATGCTAAGTTAGTAAGTAAGATGGCGCCGGTTGATTCAGAAGAAGATTTAAAATACGACTTATCGCAAGATCCGGTTTTAAACAAGTCACTAGAAACTCTCGCATGTGACATGTATTACAGATTTGGGACGATGTTATGCCCATTCATCATGGGATTAATTACTTTTAATCATATTTATTTTGATCAAATTAAATTTAATCGCAATAATAATGGGTAGATCAGATATTAAGTCAATCTTGATGTTTGTAGACTTTAAGAATGCATCCCAAGAAAGGCCTGGGGCAGAGATGTAATGTGATGAGTCTAGACAGTAGTGTTTCATGCATGTAGATCTGTAATTCTGAAAGACGTCTGCCAATAAACACACGTCAGCCATCAAGTATTGATCATGATAATCACCCATTGTTTGACAGTGTAATTCTGTCCAGGCTTTCTGTGCGTATTCATATTCAGCATCAGCTATGTCTTTGTCTCTAAGACTAGAAAAGAAAGCGCCTTTAGGAGGAAGTGAGTCTTCATCAAACCTATCCCATGAGTTCATGTATTCATAAGGATAAACGCCTTTGCGCACTAAAGATGGGTCAAAGTATTGTTTAGTTATTGGAAAGTCTTGTAGAGATCCTGCTAACTTATCTAAACTTGCCATCAGATATTGGGCAGAGTCATAAAAGGATAAACAATCGAGAGTAAAAGTCATGTACTTTTCTGAAGACTGTGCAATGCAGGTAACCCTCTTATATTCAGAAGTCACTGCTTGCATGATAAAATGAGAATCGTAGCCTCGTAGGTTATGAAAGAAGATAGGCAGTTCCATGTCTTAGGGTCAACCTTAAGTTGAAGATTACAATTGTTGTGAGCGGCCCCTCTGAACTTTCCAGTAATGTGATCGTGGTCTCTTACTGTGTCGCCTAATAATTCTCTGTTACATATCCAGCAGTGTGTAGATGAGTCATAGCGTTCTTGGCCTTCAGGAGCCATAACAATGTCTGAAAGATTTAGTTGGTTGGATAACTGATTGCGAAGTTGTTTCATCTGCTCTAAAAATCTACTAGCTGCGTTGGGGCCTCTGTAAATCTCGGGTGTCGTGTGTTGGCCGTCTGACCTAACAACAATAAACGCATAAGAACAGATCTGATGGTGGGTTAATAAGGTTGTTTTTTGTTCTTGCTGTTGTGGTGGCAAGATTGATTCAAAGTCAGCATAAACCACGTATGGGCTCATTTGCATTTTGTGTAAATTTTTTAAAACTAACTTTAGACCCTGGTTTAGGTGTGAGGAGTTTGGTTTCACAGTCTACAAAACTTTTACAATGAGTTCTATGACTGGCAGCTGCTTCTATAGTAGGAATTCTGGTCAAACACCTTCTACAAATCTCTTGTTTAGATTTATGCTTTGATGTATATTCTAACAGTCTGCTTATTGTTCTAATTAATACATAATGACTATTTGTACTATCTACAAACAGTATCAAGTCTACATGTTTGTTAAGCGGCTTGCCTAAAGTGGGAGCGTTGGGAGAAACCCTTAGAGGCACTAGATCGGCTTTTTACAGACCATGTGTATACGTTTACGGTGATTGGCTTGTTTTGCTCTTCAAACTGAGATATACTGTTTATACTTACTGGAAAGGTTATGTTATCAAAGTTCAGTTCTTGCTTATATTGTTCATAATTGGAAACTCTGTTTGCATGATTTTTGACAGGATGTAAATGCGCTAAAACGCACCACATAAAACACATGTTGTCAGGATTTTTTATGTTTAAGACTGCCCGTTTTAACTCTAACTTTTTTGGGAGAGAAAAGTAAGAATTGCCAACTATAGGATAGAACTTTGTTTGTCTCAATCTGATTTCAAGGACTGTCCCTTCAGACCAGCCAGAACCCCTTAACTTTGCCTCCTCACTTGCATGGTTAAACTGTGTAAGCATGTATTCAGCCCAGTTAGAGTTAAAGTCGTGATAGCTGATTACTTCTTTCTGTTTAGTTGAAACCCAGACTTCCATGTTACTATCATCAGGCGTTATATAATCAATCAGAACGGCCAACAGCACTTTTACTGGTGGCTCCATCTGAAGGGACTCTGGGATTTTAGAGATAGCGTGTTCCACGCTTTCTTGAACGTTTGTGGGGTTAATGATGTCCATGTCGACCTCACTAAACATATTGCTTAATTGTTTGTCACTACCGAATATTTCTTCCATCGTATATAGTTTTCCAACCTTGGATTCTCCGTGTTTGGTCGTCATTTTTAAAGCCACAATATTTACGTAAAACAAAAAAAATAAATGTATAAAAAGTAAGTAAAACAAGCTTTTTATTCTTCACCCAAGCATCGCAACACTTCAAGACACGTTAACCTTACAATAACACCTGCTAATATTTTAGCTTTTTCTGAATCACTACAGTCAATGTTTAGCACTTTGATTGCTTCGTTAAATAGTTCACTATGATCTTTTATTATATTGTCTATATCATTCTCAAACCCAAATTCACTAAAATCAATGTTTAACAATTTCATTGTTTCGTCAAATAGTTCATTACAATTCTTTAAATCAGATTCACTGAGTTCGACATCCATTTTTAAATCTAAATAAATAAAAAATAATTGTAAATTCAGTTATTATTCATAGCCTTTTCTAATCGTAAAACCCGATCTTAACTAAAGCGAATAGCTACTCCTTCAGGGGTGGTAGAAACAGTAAGATTAACATCTTCAGGAGCCATATTATCAACTAATATGGCAAACAACTTTATAATTGGCTGAGGCCAAGAATCTGGTATTTCACTGATGGCTTCAACTACACTTTCTCGTATATCTATACGCTCAAAAAGATCAGTAATTAATTCTTCAAACTTGCTCTTTAACTCTTCTTTATCAGCCCCCCACCTCCTCTCCTCCTCCAAAATTCTACATATGTTACTAAGCTCTGTAAATACTTCGGGCTTCATTTTTTAAACCAGAATAAAAACAACAATCACCTTGCTTGAACCCTGGTCTGGTTAGTCTGCTGGTCCTCTGAGAGTGATCTTTGTTTAAAGCTGAAGAGGCGGACAGCACTGTCAGCAGTCAGATCCAACAGAGCCTCGACTGATTTTAGTGTGCGTCGAAGGCCCGTGGAAACTTAGTTTCATTGGGAGGCACTGTTCGCGGGCTCCAAGGCTTCTGGCGCTGGATCGTTTTCCTGCCAGTACTTGCATTACTGCGGGTCCATCCGCACCATCAGCAACAATGCCAACTTCTAATGAGCCAGGAAGTTACTCGGAACTGGCTCTTCTATATACTGGCAAAAAGAGGCCATTGCTTCCTTCTGCCAGTCCTAGATGCGTGAGCTACTCAGGGTGGACAGAAGACGCTGCATTCGGAGGAACCAGACCAATTTCTTCCAGCCACTCAGCAACACGACTAACCAACCAATCCATGGCCTGACACAATGCTCTCTACCCCTTAGCACACTGTCACAGTGGCACTCTCAAGCACTTGGATGGCAAGGGAAGGCTTAGGGAATTCCATGTCCACTGGTGCTGGGTATTTCTTCTGCCAGCATTAATTTTCTGCTTCTCTGGGCTCATACAGGCCATCAACACCAGTAGTGCCTTCCAGTGAATGAGAGCTGGCACAGACTTCAGATGAAATGTTTGTGGAACCGGCTCTCCCACATGCTGGCTAAAAGCCTTCATGGCCTCCTTCTGGCAGTTGGTGATGATTGTATTGCCAGTGCTGCCTGTTGATGAATTCCACCAGCTTATCCCAGTTTCTACATGGTCCCAATAGCCATGCCATTGCCTGTTTTAGTGCCTGTGTTCACCTCTGCAAAACAACCTCTGATGAAGGTGGCAGCCTTTCATCAAATATGCCAGGCAAATGATCAATGATGGCATGAACCTTTGGATATATGTTAGCCTCCACACAGCCAGGAATCAAACACCTCTTGCCCCTCTTTGGGGTTCCCTGGCATGTGGACCTGGCGTTTGCCTTCCCGGATCTGTGGCAGGGGAGAGATGTGTGCTTGGAATGAAGAAGTTCTGGCATGCAGATCTCAGCAGTAGGGCTTGAGTCTGTGCGCTTTTGCCCTGTCGCTGGCCCTTTGTCAGAGAATCCCCTGTCTGTTTCACATGATCCTATAAGGCCTGTTTTGGGACCCTCATCAAACTGGCTAGAATGCCCAATACCCCCACTGTCCTGAGTATCCCTGGCTGATACTTTTCTGGGTGGTCCTCCTGAACAACTTGATTTGTCTGTCGTATCAAAATCCTTACTCTGGCATCTTGATCTGTTCTCACTCATGGTCACTTTCACCTTAGAACCTGACCCAAACAGTACCAACAACTTCAGGCCCTGCTTTAGCCGATTCCGAAGAATTCTTCTGAGGAATGTTATCTGCCAGGGACCGATTGAGTTCTTTTGGTTGTGAAGCAGTAGGCATAAGTGATGGGGTGCTGGCGATCTGGACCTACTTGAGGAGGGAGAAAAGTGCCTGTAATCTTTAGGTTGCCCTCACGGTGTCTGTGCTGTCGTCCCTGTGACCTAAAAGGTGATGCTGCTTTGGGATTCGACTGCTTCAGACTTCCCTGCTAGCATTTCCACGACAGAGACTCTGACCCAATTCTGTGGCAATACTGTCTGCTAGAGGCCGATCTTGACGACAATATAGACCTCCTATGCGATCTCCGTCTGCGCCCTCGATCTGAATACCCAAGTCTGAAAGAACAGGTGGCAGCTTGTCAAGCAAGGAACTGGGTTCAGCAGCTTGATTATGCTTTTTTTTGCTCCCAAGTGAAGCGAGGTCCAAAAATCATCCATGGACTGCTGTTCATTCCGTGTGAGAGAGGGAGTACTTTTTCTTTTCTTCCCCCCAATGCGCTGGCCATTTTGGGGCTTTATTAAGTCTCCCATGGCCCCCTGCTGCGTTTCAAAATGGATCAGTGCAAGTAGGCCGTCACTGGGTTTGCCACAAAGAATCGACATCAGCATGGAGAACGTAAATCCCCCATTCCTTTTCCTGGAACACACAAGCTGCACTGCTCAATCCAAAGGCTGTGTTTATATTCAGCCCAATGGTCTTCTGAATAAATCTTTCCCCTTATCAATGGAGCGGCTGGTACGTGCTAGTGTTTAGCGCAGTTAGTACCTGGTTTGTGTAAAAGGCAGCCAGCACCCAACGCTATTAACAAATCTTTTTTTGTTGTTGTTGCTTTTTGTGTGTGTTGAATTACGGCTAGGGTTGTACTAGTTAAAAGTGTTCTGTATATTCAACTCCTTACATCAATAAAATGTTTACCCTACACTTTTGAGAGGTTCGTTAATACATTTAAGCACTTGCACATTCACACACACGCACTCTACCTTACCGAGTCAGTCCAGACACTGGCTTGGGGATTTCGTCAGGATTCTTTCCCAAGCCCTTCAGTGGCACCAACTACTTAGTCGAGTCTGTCACTATCACTGTGTCAAAGTCCCGGAGTCTAGTAGTGGTCCAAAGCCGTTGTAATAGTCTACGGCTGTTCTGAAGCAGTGCTAGGGCTAAACTATCTCCTAGGAACTGAAGGCCGTAACACTGGTCTGCCACTAGTGTCACTGTCAGCACGACGTAGCTCCTTTCACTGACTACAAGTTAGCTTTCTTCGAGTCGTTCTCCCGGAGCTCGTCTGCTTGTTAAACTGACTGTCAGTGAACACTTCGCACGCGAGGTGCACTTCCGCTAAGCTCGCCTATGTGCACAGAATCCGTGCGTCACTACATACACAAGCTGCACAGGTAGAAGAGTATTTTCAGCAGTTGTGTGGCAGCCAATCAGCTATTGAGAGTAATCTTTGTGCTCTTAAATCTTTGTGTTAAATGCAAGACAAAAATAAGGAGCTGAAGGAAGAAGTGTCATGTCTGTCTCAGAAATGTTCTGTCTTTGAGCATCAGTTCTCCAAACTCTTCCAATGGCAAGATTACCTTTTGGACACGACTGAACATTTACACGATCACCAAGATAAACTTTCAACTTTTTCTCATGTTATAACGTCAGATTTCTTAATGTTCAAGAAGACCCGCGCGAAGATTTACGTAACATGTGCTCGTAAAGTCGTTCAGCTGCTCACTCGTTTTAAACTCTAGCGTGACATGGTATCTGGAAGATGTAAAATGGGTCATCAGGTAGGTCCCAATACCAAGATGGCAGACCTCGAACTATTACGCGCGATAGGTAACTGGTTTGACAAGATTTCCATCCAAGAGAATGAAAATATGCGGGTTCCGACCACCCATCTTATTTTGCACGAAAACCCCCTTTTTCACATACAAATCACGTCCATCTCAGGGTCAGTTTTGGCCAAAATTAACCCCTGTTTTCTAAAAAAATTACACGCAAAAAACTCCAAAAATTGACGTTAATTTCAGTACATTAAAATGGGGCCTTACGTGCAAGATAAGATTTGGTGATCGTGGAACCGCATATTTACATTCTCTCCAGGCACATAAAAATTAAGGGTTTACATTTACGCTCTTTACTTCTAGAAATATTAACGTCCGCGGGGGACTGACCCCTTACTACTTTTCTAATATTCTCTTCTCCCTCAAGCACTATTAATAAATCAGAAAAATCAACTGGCTTTCCGTTATTGATTGCTTTTTTTACATCAATGTTTTTTAAAAGAACCCTCAATTAATTCTTTAAATTCACTGTCTCGCCAACCTGTTAAAACTGATAATCGCAAAACCCTGCCTTAGTTGCTGGCAGTGCTCGTAGAACTGTAGGCGGATACCCATTAAACAATTTATTTATCTGTTTTTAACTGTTGTAAGTGGACATATAACACGGGGGTTCACAAGAAAATTAGAAGGTTTATTACCCCCAAATTGATAGGCATCTTTTTTGTACTAAATTTATAAGATTTATTGCTACTATGAAAGCCTAAGATTTTAGCCAGGCCTTTAGGGAAAATGTACTCTCTTCTTTCTTCTAGTGGGAAATGTATATTTAATTCTGAGATTTGCTTCGCTGATTTTCAGCAGTATACCAAATTCGCTAAGCACCTCTTTTAAAAAACAAAAGTTGTAGAAACCCAATCAAGTATTTGTTTTTGACTTACTTGATTGCTTGTTCGTCATTAACATTGATCCATTTTATTTTGGGCCTCTTCAGATATGTTAACCCACATAACTTTAAAGCGATTTCTTTAAGGGCAATCTTACAACTCCCGCGCCTATTGTCAATTGGACGCGTTAAGAACACACGCTCGTTTTGCTTGGTTATATAGATATACATTTTTTTTAAACTATTTTAAAAAACATTTAAAAATATAACGAAAGTGCCGCTTACAATGTAGGGGCGTTTTATAACCCCAAAATCTTTGGACTTCAGCAATTTAACCATTGCAGTTGATGAATCATACGGCTTTAGGGTTAGACTTGTAAACCCACTGCTAAATATTTAAATCCCCCAAATAAAGAGTGACAGAGTGCCATCAGCATGGTCATCCCACCCTATGATGTTTTACCGAATCAGTTAAATTTTGCCATTTACTGCGCAACTACTGACTGCGGTGTTTCATATGCAAACCATTTAAACCACCCCAATCTTTTAGAAAGGTCTGTATAAAAACTTTCATTTTTATTACCAGTACAGGCGAATACTAACTAAAACTACAAGTGCCCCTCCCAAGCAACAGCGCGTTTAATCCATTTAAACACCCCAATGGACAATATGCTATTGAAAGAATTTGCAACGAATTTAACTTTAAATTTCCTTCAACTGACTTTAGAAAAAAGTTAGGACCGCAATCATGGGTTAGGCACATTGTATTTGGGGGGCACAAAAAGAGAATAAATTTGACTACTGGCCTGGTCACACTCTTTTCAACCAACAAACAAGTTCGATTAGGATTCATAGAACAAAAACATCCAAATGCTTGGCAACATTTATCTTAGATGAAAGTGAAGGTCTAACAATGCCAGGAGTGCAAAGACTTAATGACTCCATAAGGACATACGTTTGGTGTCTATTAGGAGCACAAGCCAGACCAAGTCTAGCATAGTAGATCAATCTACAGGCTTTGAGCCAGAAAACAATTTCTAGCCAATTTAGAAGTTGCTATTAACTCAGCTGTTGATTTGCCTGCCAGCATACAAAGGTATCAAGACGTTTTGCACATGCTAGGTCAAAGGTTGACTTTGTTGTGGGCCCCATGGATTATACATGTACCCTCGGGACCTATAGTTGCAGTTGGCATGATACAAAATTAAAAACAATGAAATCCTCATAGCTGGAGACGATAAAAAACTTAGGACACAATCAAGGCTTAAACACAAGGCCTGCTCCATCCATTTTTAAAAAAATTCCCTACCCCTAAAGGAAGCGTCCAATTATAAGCGCCCCACAGCCTGAAAGCAGCCAGAAAGCACACCACCTGTTAATGTACCTCCACTGACAGTCATACTAGCGAAAGACAGCCTTCGTTGTATTTTTAACCTTTTACTGGATTAGCCATACTTTATTTCACTAAAAATTTTAATTTCCAGCAGCTAGCACTCCTAACGCCCCACAGATGGCCACCATAAAACCCGCAACTTTGCCTATAGTAGACAAAACCCAACTAACAACCTGCCTATTATGCCAGGCAGAGCATCAAGCGTTTTGGCTATAATTTCTTTAATAAGTTTGCTAGATGATGAAATTTGTTTTCAAATCCAACTTTTACCAGGTGAGGTGTTGGGGGGCGCTACTGGCCCTGTTGGCGCACCACCTGTTAAAGCATAAACGAGTGTAGAGATAGCAAACCAACAGCCGTTAATATACTAACTATTGAAAATCCCCTGTTCTCTGAACAGAGCCCTTATTCTTTCAGCTACGTAGTGTTTTCATAAAGTATTCTTTTTTATAGTTTCTTTTATTCTGCTTGTTTGTGAGGCTAGCTGCGCTCTGTTAGTAGCAGCACTTCTAACTGGCCGCCCTTTGTAGCATTAAATCTTGTATTTTCTGCTGTATTTCTAACTTTTTCTTCTCGCCCAAAATTTGTTTTTCATCTGCATCAGCCAACTTATTTTTTTTCTTCTTTATCTCTCTATCTAGCTCACCAAGTTTTGCCAAATTGTTTTCTAGTTAAACCCTTATTTGACTTTAGGCGATCATAAGCCCCAGGATTTCACGCATGGGCAATGGAGAATCTTCCAATTGTTTCTAATGTTTTTCTGACTGTTTCCTCATTAAAACTCGTCTCAAATTTTTGTTGCTGCATCATTTATTCTTGGGCCTAAATCTTGAAAAAGGGGTCATTTTTTATTTCAGATCGTGTTGGCAACTCTTGCCCCAAGTTCTGTAAAAGCTAACAGCCTCAGGCTTTAAATTTAAATGTTTAATCGTCTTTGGTCGGCAACAGGAATCCTCTGCCTAATTGTGCTTAGTTTCAAAAAACTTAGTTGGGTCTGGCTTTGCGTTAGCTCTTACAAAATTTCCTCCGCCAGTTCTTATATACAGATGGTTGCTTTTATCCATCTTAAAATCAAAAGGGGAGCTGGGGCCTTCTGGCGGTTTTAGTCCTAGGCTTATGTAGAATGAGTTAATTCTATTTGCTAATAGTTCTGACAAGATGCGCTAAACTGAAGGGGGTGTTTTCTGCTTCTCTAATGAAGGGATTGAAGAACCTTCTGCTGCTCTTTCAAGTTCTTCGCGCAATGAAGGGCCTAATCTGTTTCATCTTTCAAATGAAGGACCGGCAGATCTCTTTCTTCTTCTTCAATAGGATCAATCGCGTTTAAAATCTTCATCCATATTTTTTTTTATATTCTTTTTTCTTTTATAAAAAAAGAACTCATACGGTTGTGACCTCGACCCATACAGAAAAGAGAAGGAACCCCATGGCGTAAAAGGTATAAGGCAGACTGTAATTAGTTTTAAATACTCCATCAACAGTTCAGCCCGGACAAGTTTTAATAGTCAAGTTCCTGATCTTGGCGCTGGCGATGTTATAATGCCAGGCACTGCTAAACTATCATTCAAAATAGATATTACATCGGAAGATCCTAATGCTACTGTTGTTGCTAATTAGGCAGGGCTATCGTTAAACTATGGTAATCAAACTGGAGGGCAGAGAAGTCTTTGTTTCTAAGCGAGGCAGGACATTTTTGCCCTTATTCTGACCTATGGCTGCCTAAAAAAGAAAGGAAAGAGAAAGTTTATCAGGGAATACAAAGCCCAAACGGTCTCAAGCACAGAGTTGGAGCTGAGGATGCAAAGAATGATGTTAAAGATGGGCAGTAGCAGAAAGCATTTGGCAACAGATTCTGCATCCCTCTAGATTTTGAACTGTTAAAGACGCATATGCCATATTACCAAGGTGCACTAAAAAAAAAACTTTTCTTATGAACTGACATTTAATTTCCCAGCGGTTCTGTCGTTCTGTCTGAAGACCCCGAAGCTAAAAAACGCGGTTAGTGACATCTTCTTGGGTTTGATGTTGTTACTAACCCTGAACTGGCCAGAACAATCTTAACCCAGTAAAAAATAAAACAGTTATTTATTATGAAAGAGTTATACACTCCACTAAAAGAAAATAGAAACAAGCGAAGGCACTCTCTGGAACATACATCTAAAACAGTCTCTGAAGTCTTTAAAGGAGTTTTGTTCTTGTTTACTGGAAGAAACAAATCCTTTTCATAGAGAATCAGAAGCGTTTTATAATCCAAAAATTGGAAGGTTGACTGTGCAATAAATGGCAAATTGATTTTGTTGTATTCAGGTCGCGGACTTTTTTCCTCACCAACACTTTGATGAATATGAAAGAGTTTGCTGGAGGTAGGCAAAGGGATCCTGCAGTTGATCGTGTATGTAAAAAACTTCGCCCTTTTTGATGTAAGACTCGAAGACTAATTAATAACCAAATATGGACTGTGGGCTGGATTTTAGATCTACATTTGACAACATATTGTTTGGAAGTTGGAGAAAGGGTAGGGCAAAGTTGGTATAAAAATAAATATCACAAGAAAGCAACGGAACGCCAATAAAAATGCATGTTTTTATGGTTGTGATGCTCGTAAACATGAAGAAAACAGCTAAAAAAACGTGGTTAAAAAAAAATCAGAAGAAATAAACCTAAAAAAACAGATGGATAGTTTGAAGTTTCTGCAAAAAAATCCGCACTGTTCCTTAAACTGCGGGATTCTGGGTGTGGAAAACTGTCTTCGTACTTGATTTGTTACAACAATATACAGGTTCATTACGAAACATGTTATATCTGCACAACATAAGCACAACAAGTTTACAAAAAAGGAAATTATTGGACAACGAGAATATATTTTTAGTGACTAGCGACAAAACTGAGCGATGTTTAGAACATACTATAGACTATTGAGGGAACTGAAAACTGTTTATTATTGATGACTGTTCAGTGAACAGAATTGTTAAAAAAAGAAAAGCTTTGTCAAAGCTAGCCTTTAGTGGACGCCACCGCTTAGTTTCTGTTGGCTCTAACCAAAATCAATGCTGTTTTTTAAAAGACTTTCCGATGCAGTTAAAATCGGTTGTATTATTTTTACATAAGGACAAAGAAGTTTTTGAAGAATGTTTAAGTGAAAATTATATAATAAGGGGCAAAGATGAGTTAAAAAAAATAAAGAGCAGTTAGAAAAATCTAAGCACGCTAAGCTAGCCTTACGGACTGACCCCCCATTCAATACGTTGTGTATTTTAATTTTAATATTATCGAATTGCTAACAATGTTTTTTATTATAATTTTTATATTTAAAAGAATGTTCGAGGGCCAGAATCAAAAGCGCAGTAGCTCCTAAATGCTGCAGTAGAGCTAAAGACCTAGTGGACCACAGCCGAGTTTGCCTAATAGGGGAATAGAATGTTTATGGATTTGAATCACAGATGATGGGGTTTACAAACGAACAGAAAATGAAGATAAAAACGACAGCAATCCTAACTAGAAGAGATAAGAATTTAAGGGCAAATTTTGGCAAACTGAAACAAACTTCATAAACGAGAGAATGCTTGGGCGTTGCTTCCCGAATTTACTGGAATTTAAAGTTTGAACACAAGCCCCATGTATACTTTGATAGAAAAACAATTTAGAAAAGCCATTTAAATGAAGGCCCATTCTTGTTAGCCTATTCCAGAACACAACAGAAAAAAAGATTGAAATAACTAGGCAGGGTCGAATAATGCTACAGAGAAAAAAGTCCCTTTGCTGAAAGTGGAGGGTAACCGTCGGCTTTGGGAAATTACCCAACGCTACATCATACCTAGGGGAATGACGATGATTTTTCGGTTATTTATTACTCCGAGGAGGGGCGATCTAGTTTACCAGAACATAAGTTAATTAGGGGCATACAAAATAAAGGCTGAAAACTTGGTGCCTTGTCACGAGTTTGTGCGGGGCCCTACGACGTTCGACCCCCCCGGGTGGCGGTTTACTTATTTGTTTATTGTCGTTGCTGTTGTGTGTACCCCCCCCTTGGGGGCTTGGGGTCCCGGTTCCCTTTGGTATAGTTCAGCTAAAATTTCGGTTTGCTTTTCTCTCTCTCTCCCCTTTAAATTTCCCAAACGCCCGGCTATTATCTCAATTTCACGGGTGGGGGTACCTTTCTCTCGAACTTTCTGTCTATCGGCCTCTTGCCTGTTTTTTTAAAACCTGTCGACGTGTTTCTTTTTTTTTTTTTAGTTTGAAGTAACCACTCTGTGACGCAGCATGGCTGTTGCCCGCCTTGCTGAGGAAGGTTACTTTCACTCGAGGGGAAGATGTCTCTGGGAGCGCCTGCCCAGTTGGGTTTCCCTTTACCGTATCATCGGAGTACGTCGCTTTAAATTCCTGCAGCGGCCTTTAGGAGGGGGACATCGCTTCTTTTTTTCCGCATCTTCCCCTCTGTCCTCTGACTGGCAGAGGGTAAGGGAAAGTCCTTTGACCGCCTCTTGGGGGTCACCCACGGGTAGCGGAAAGCATCAGTTTCGTGGTCTGTTTTTTTTTGGTTTGTGTTGTTGCCGGCTATTTCGCTTTGCGCAATTTTTTTTGTTTTCGAAATTGAAGAAAAAAAATATTGTGTAACCCTTTTTTTGGGTTTAAATTTCCCTTTTTAAACCGGCCATTCAAAATTTTTTTCCAAAAAAAATTTTTCTCCTGTTATGATTTGGTGTGGGGGGTAGTCGGTGGGGAAGGGAGAAAACCCGGTGTTTTCGGGGGAAAAATTGTTTGGGTCTCGCTCGTCCCCCCCTTCACTTCCCCGGTTTTTACCTTTCGGCCCCGTCTGTTTGTGGGGGGGCAAGGGAAGGGTTTTTTATTTTCACGAGGTGCGTACGCATGTTTTGTCGTTCGGATTGCGGGTTGGAGTTTGGTTATTTTGAAATGTTTTTTAAAAAATGTGAAAAATTTCCCTTTGAATTTACTATTGAAATGTGGGGGCAGTTTTAAACGATGGCCTGTTTTGATTTATTTCCAAAGGAAGGAAAACTTTAAGCGTAGTGAGAAAAGGGGAAGATAATTATTTTTTTTTATAACCTTTTGATTTAATGAGTCTTTTACCTGCATCGTGTGAGAAGACTTGTTTTCAATGGGTGTATGTGGGCGTTTTACATTTCCCCTGCCAATCTGCGAGTGGCTGATAAACTTGACCATGGTCAGGGGGTTACGGGAGGCGGGGTTTCCAGCCCCTTTTCCCTTCCCCCCCCCTTTTTTCCTTTCGACCCCCTCCCCGTACGTCCCCCCCCCCCCCGGGGGTTCCCCTAGCACGATCTGGTGGGCCAGTACTGGCGAGGCCACTTTTGGGTTGAGCCCGGACGGGAGGGCCCACCGCTGATCGGGGCCCCACGCCTTGGGGGGGACCGGGGGCTGGTAGAGGCCGCCGTCTTGAGGGCCCGGCCGGCCCCCCGCCAGGCCCTCCAGTAACAGCTAGCCCCCCCCCCCCCGGGACACGTCTTCACTGCCCGTTGGAAGTCGAGGGGGTCGGCTTTGAGGACCCCCTGGGAAAAAAACCAAACCCCGGCTGGGACCTGGCGGCAGGGTGTCCCAGCAGACTGAAGGGGCGGGGGTGTGCCGCACCCCTGGTTTAAAAGAAGGGTCAGCGGGAAAATTTTTCCTTATTTTGTGTATTTTTCATATGTGCTGGAATGCTGAAAGTGTGATCATGTGCGTCGTATGGGAAATACTTTTTATAATTGCTTTTGTGGGTGGGGGAGTGCTTGATTGTGTTGGCATTTTTGGGGCGTTGGAGTGCTTGATCGTGATTGGGGCATTTTGTGGCTTTGGGGGAGGCTTGATCGTGATTGGAGTTGGGGTTGGAGGCTTTTTGTGATCGGCATGGGGGTGTTTTGGAATGTTTTTTTTGGGGTGTGAATAAATGGGGGTTGTATCGTAATTTTTATTGTGTGGTTCTTGCGGAGCGTTTTGAGGTCAGTCACTCCCTTCACCCCCACCTAACCGTCCTGTCGGGCAGACCCCCAGGGGTGGTCGTGACAATTGGGGGGGCTCCCGGGATGTGAAGGGCTCGGGCTGTCTTCCTTTTTCCCAGAGTACCTGTTTGTTTTTTGTTTTTTTTGTTATTTTTAGTCAGTTTGTCGTTTTTGTTGTGGGGGGTTGGGTGGGGACTCTAGTGTAAAGGGGAGTCTTGGGGGCTGGGGGGAAATCCGGTGTGGACTCGGGATCGAGGTGAGACCGGGGGGCGCTCCGTTCCAGTCCTTCCCCCGGGTCCTCACGCAGGCAGGCCGTAAGTTTCCCCTTCTGTTGCCGCTCAGTTCCTTTCCGTTTTGTTTTTTTCCCAAATTCTTTTTTTTTTTTTCCTCTAGGGGTTTTTGGTTTAAGGGGGTGCTCGGACGTAGTGTTTTTTTTTTTCCCCCTTCCGGTTTCCCGTCTGCTAGGTTTTTGTTTTTTTTTTTTTTCCGGCCGCCCCACCGCACTGTTGCTCGTGTGTAAGCCGGGGTGTTCCCAGAGTGGGGGCAGCCGTACATAGTTTTTTTTTTTTTTTTTTTCGGGGGCCCCACCGCACTGTTGCTCGTGTGTAAGCCCCCCGGGTTTGCCGATGGGAGCACCGGAACTTGCCCGCACCCACACCCAATACCACTATACACACGCCCCAAAATATTTGGTTTTTTTTTCTCTAGGGGAATTGTTTTTCCCTGTTTTTGGAAAAACTGTAGGAATTGTTGTCATGGCGACGCCCCGGCGCTGGTGGTATGGCGACGCGGGCGCGAAAAAGAGGTATTCAAAATTTTACTGTAGCCCCCTTTCATTAGTATATTTTCGACTACGGTAAATTTCTACCATTCCGTGCTGTAATAGCCCATGATACTTTTAACCCTTTTCGCGGGGGGTCTCCCGTCGAGCCCCAGGCATTTTCCGCTGGGAAGGTCAAGTATAGGAAGCAACTGGGGGCTTCGTTGAGTCGCAGAGACCAAACCTTTCCCCCTTCCAGGTTCCCCCTCGTAAGGGGCATGCCCCAGAAGACTTTCCTTTGGGAAAGTCGAGACCGGGGGGTCAGACGGGTCCTCCCCCCGTGTCGGGGTGGTAACCCCCCCCGGGCCACTTCCGTCCTGATGTTTTCTAGAGCACAGCGACGGGGGTGGCCCAAGTGGGGAAGGGGTTGTAGGCAGGAAGCTCTTCGTGGGGAAGAGGCAGTCAGGCGGGAAGCCCCGTGGGGAAAGGGGGAAAGGGGAGGCCGCCTAGACAGGGGCTCTGCGCAGAGAGGAACGAAAACAGGAATTATGCATGGGGAAGGGCTAGGCGTAGGGGGGTCCCCACAGGGGCCCCTTTCGTAAGGAAAAGGCCCCCGACGGAGGCTTTTGTAAGGAAGGGGTTGATCAGGTAAGGAAGGGGGTGTCAGGCGGGGAAGAGGTGTAGACGGAGGTCAGCTAGGAGGAGGCTGCCAGACAGGAGGATCGGCGTAGGGAAAGGGCAGGTAGGGAGGAGGCCCCCCTCCGTGGGGAAAAAACTAACAGGATGGAGGCTTGCGTAGGGGGGGAGATGGAACAACTTTTTTCGCGGTTCCCGCTCTGTAAGTGGGGGTTAAAAAGGGAAAGGGGGGTAGGTTAGGGCCCAATTTAAAAGCTTCCAGAGTTCAGACTAGTGAGGACATTGACATGTTTTAGGCTTTTGAAAAAGGTTTGTTGTTCATCCAATTGTGAGGAGCAAAAGGAAAGCACCTTTTTTCGGGTTTTATCTGGTGCGCAAGGGGAGGTGTGCTCACTCTAAAAAAAGGTGCGTCTTATGAGACATGCATTTGGGCTCTGCGTAAGCGTTTCCCCTTACCCCAGAGACGTACAGGAGGAATTTCAGGTCCAGGAAGAAAAATGACGAGACCTTCGTGCATTTTGGTGATGGGCTGCGCAAGACGTGGGGTACTGGGTCGTTGCAAAGTTGGAGCGGGGAGGATTGATCCCATTGAACAGCTCCCAACACGGTCCCCAGGTTGGGGACCCGGATAGGCGGACAGCACTCGGGGTTTTCGCGGCGCGTTCACACGCTGAGGGTTTTGCTGAAGCTCGCAGGGTTAGGGACCCCAGATACGGAAGGAACCCCTCCAAGGATTTGAACATGGGTTTTCCCGAAAACTCTGGGGGGTGAACAAGGCAGGCAGTTCACGGGATTTCAGCGCCCCGACTGTGTTTTTTTGTGGTCGTCCGGCCCATTGGGAAAAGATTGCCCAAAACCCGCTGGTAGTCGGGGGGTGGCCCTTTCAACGTCCTGGCCCCTCGGCAAACGTGGGTTCCACCCCGCTTTGGTGTTCAAGTCCCCAGTGTTTCCCCCCTTGTTTGTTGGTTCCCTTGGTCGCACCATGGGTTTCGGGAGATCAACGCTTTGGGAAAAAGAATTTGTTTCCCCCTACCCGGGCGGGGGCTAGTTATGTGTGGCGGGTTGGAGGCTGGTTTTACCTCCCCCCCGCCCTTCGTACTTTTCCTACCCCACCCCCTACTTCTTGGCGAAGTATGGGCCATTGCGGGGGAGCGCCTATGTATTCCCTTTATGGGGAAATACGTCCCTTTGCTGAGGGGACGCGTCGCCCGGTCTACGGATTCCCCTACAGGCGTGGTGGGAGTCACCAACCCCCAAAGAAAAAGGGGGGAAACGGTTTGCGTCCCGTTCTTCACCGATCTCTGAGGGGGGGTTTTTGCGGGGCCGACCCGTTTCCCTTTTATCCGTTTCGGCCAGGGACTTGGATGTCCAACGCCTGCGAAAGGGGATGCCCGCTCAGTCTGCCCGAACGCCAAGGTGGCTTCAAGTTTCAAAAGGGGGTCTCTTTGGGGGTTTCCCCCCAGCAGATCGTGTGGCCAAGCAGCTCGGGGTTCCCAAAGCCTGGAGGTCTGTCCTCCCCGGGCCCACGACCCCCCAGGAGGTTTCTATGGGTCCAAGGGGACTCTCGAGCGAGTAAGAAAAACCTTTTGGAGGAATAACTCACGGGTTAGGCGTACGCCCAGTTGCGATGTTGCCACGGACAACGCCTAAGGGTGCTTAAAAGGTATTCCCTGGTCGGGCCATGGTTGGGGGAGGCATTCACCCAAGGTTGGGGTTGCCCCTGGGGGGACCCTTAAATTTCCCCCCACCGATCGCGGCACCGCTCATTTCGGTTTTGGTAGAATCTGCGATCGTACCCGGGGGCGCCCCGCTTAGGACATCGATCCCCCTACGTTACGAATCCTCAGGCGATTTGGCGCGCACGGGTCCCCAAAGAAGAAGTAGGGCCCGGGAAAAGTTTGTCGGAGGCGACCTCACCCTCCCCAGTGCTGGACCGGCCCGGCCATCAGTCGTGACTCAATTTGGGCGTGGGCTGCGAGTCATGCGTTCACTTTCCGTCATATCAGGGTTCCGTAAACGGATGCGAATCTTACCCGACTCCGTAGTCAGCACGTTGGAAATCATGAGGGAACCCCCCTCAACCGGGGTTATACCCCCTTTTTTGTCTCTGTTCGGGTGTAGTGACGTTGTCACTTCAGTGGGGTTTAACGGTAGTGAATCCCCATGGTTGGGAAATTGTTACTTTCAGGTTGGAAGGTTTTCGCTTAGTTGTTTGATAAAATTTGTATAGTTTTCTCGGGTGATTTCTATGTAGAATGTTTGTATTGGATTATGACTTTCGATCCAGGGTTGGGTTCGGTCCCCTTTTTTTGTGAAGTTGCACATGGACAAGGTTCAAAGGAGACTGTATTCAGGAAAAAGATGCTTTTAGAAGGGGGGGTCACGAGTTTGTCGCGAGGCCTCAGTTTGACCCCCCCAGGGGGGGGAATTATTTTTTGTTTTTTGTTTGTTGTGTTTCGTGTACCCCTCCCCTTTGTGTGGCTTGGGTGGTTGACCTGGTATAGTTTTTTTTAGCTCAACTTCGGTTTGTTTTCTCTCTCCTCTCTCTCTCAATTCCCCCCCCCCCCGCCCGTGCTTTCACCGCAAGTTCACGGGGGGTGGGACCTTTCTCTGAATTTCTGTCTACGGGCCTCTTCCTGCTTTTTACCCGTCCCCGTGCTTTGTTTTTTTTTTAGTTTGAAGTATCTCATTGTGCGCAGCTGGCATTTGGCCGCCATTTCTGAGGAAAATTAGCTCTTCCTCGAGGGGAAGTGTCTCTGGGAGCGCCCCGCTCCATCTCGGGTTTCCCTTTCCGTATCTCGAGGTACAGTCAGTATTTCAATTCCCGCAGTCGGCCTGTAGGGGAGGGAATCGTTTCCCTTTTGTTTCCCCATCTTCGCCTCGTCCTCTCGATGGGCAAAGGGTAGGGGAGTCCTTTGACCCCCCTCTTGGGGTCACCCAGGGTTGGGAAGATCAGTTTCGTGGTTGTTTGTTTTGGTTTGTTTTTTGTTTGCCGGCTTGTCTTCGCTTTTTCGCAATTTTCTTTTGTTTTTGAAAATTTTAAGAAAATATTTTGGGGAGACCTTTTTCTGGGTTTAAATTTCCCTCTTTTAAACCCGGGCCCTTCTAAATTATTTCCCAAATTCTTTCTCTGTTTAGTATTTGGTGTGCGGTAGTCGGTGGGGAAAGGGGGAGAACCCGGGGTTCAGGGTTTGGGAAATTTCTTGGGCTCGCTCGTCCCCCCCGCACATTCGCCGGACTTTTTTCCTTCGGCCACCGTCTGTTTGTGTGTGCAAGGAAAGAGTTTTAGTTTCCGAGCGTGGTACGCATGATTTGTGTTCGGGTGCGTGGGTTTGGGATTTGTGTTATTTGAAAAGTGTTTATAAAATGTGACAAAATTTTGCCCTTGAATTACTATTTGAAATTGGTGGGGGTTTTTAAGGATGGGCGCGGTTGATTATTTCTAAGGAAGGAAAACGTTAAGCGTGAGTGAGAGAAGGGTGAAAATAATTCATATTTGTTTTAAACCTGTTGTTTTAAGCAGTCTTTTACCGCATCGTGTAGAAGACTTGTTAAAAGGGTTTTTTAATGGGGCTTTATACACTTCCCCCCGCCCATCATGCGAGGGCTGTAAAGATTCGCAATGGTCAGCGGTACTGACGGCAGGGGTTCCGTACCCTTCTTCCTTTCCCCCTTCCTTTTCTTTCCCTCCTCTTTGATCCCTCCCCCACGCCTCCCCCCCCCCGGGGGCTTTACCGGAGCACGTTTGGGTGGGCCACGTAAGGTCGAGGCCCCGTTTGGTTGAGACCACGGGCGGGGTGGGGCCACCGCTGATCGAGGCCGCCTTGGTCGGGACCCGGGGGGTAGAGACGCCGGTCTTGATGGCCGGGCCCCGACCCCCTCCCGACCCCGTAACGCACGTCCCCCCCCCCCCCCCCGGGAAACCCCTTCAGCCCCCTTGGAAGTCGAGGGTGTCGGCTTTGAGGGGTCCCTGCGAGAACCAAACCCCGGGTCGGGCACCCATGCGAAGGGTGCTCCCCCGCAGACTCGACAGGGGCAGGGGTGTGCACGCATCCATGGTGTTTAAAAAGGGTCAAAGTGGAAATATTTCCTTTTAAATTTTGTTTTTTTCTAGTGTGGAATGCTGTAAGTGGTCGGCGTCGTAGGCGAAATACTTATTATAATCGTGCATGTTTTGGGTGGGGAGTGTTGATTTTGATTGGCATGTGGTGGTTGGGGTGCTTGATCGTGTTGTGCATGTTGTGTGCGTTGAGTGCTTGATCGGAGTGCTGTTTGTGCGTTGGATTTCTTTATTTGTCGTGCATGGGGCGTGTGTTGGATTTTTTATTTTTTGGTGTGAATAAAAGGGGGGTTGTATGTAATCTTTATTGTGTGGTCTCTTGCGGGGGGTTGAGGGCAGTATCCTTCACTCCCCCCTCCGTCCTGTCAGGGAGACCTCAGGGGCGGTGTGACACCCCTCTTAATGGTTTGCAATTCTAAAAAGGAAACGAAATAAAAACCTTAAATATCTGCAAGACTTAATAAATGTTTAGCGAACCCCCCAAGAAAATGGGCAAACGAGTTCAAGACAAAACACACGCGTTTCGACCTCTTAGGTCTTCGCGGTGATAAAAAAACGATAAACAAAAAAAAATTCATTAGCTTTTTGGTCGCTTCAGATCGCTCAGGGGTTTTGTGAAGGAAGAGGGGTTGAATGACCCCGGTTATGTGATGTTGACAAAGAAAACAAAAATATCGACTTTTTTATTTTAAATATGTTGATTTTTTTGCGTTTTTACTCTGTTAAAGAAGGCTCCAGAGAATTTTTAAGAAAAAAGTTACAAGATAATTTAAAAAATAATCTTATTTAAAAAAGCATGTAAAGTTTGATTAAGCAAATAATGAAACTTTAAAGGAAAAAGAAACGACTTGGTAATTAGGGTTACCGAAGAAATTGCTAAGCTTTAAATACTCTTTCTTATGTAATTTTTGGATCATCGCTGTAGCTAGCGGGGCCCCGGGCTAGTTGCCTTTAGCTACTGGGGTTGGAGCCCGCCTCTTTAAATTAGGGGCCTTGGGGTTTGGCTTAGGGGGCCCCTTTTCTATATTGAAGTGCTGTTTTAAAAAAAATTTCTCCTAAATTACAAAAGCACACGCCATTTGTAGCCCTGCATCAGCAAAACTTTGTTTTTAAGTTCGATTAAGAAAACAAAACATTCAGGATGAAACATTACGCGAAGAATTTTAGAAAACTTATGGCTGACGGGAGGGGTTTCAACGACAAAAAATTGAACTTCAAAAGGGTGGGGAAAACTTTTTCTTTCCCACGGGAGACACGATGTAATTAAAAAGAACATTGAAAAACAAACAATGACAGTTAAGCCCAAAAAAGGCCAAAAAAAAAAGTTTTTTGCAAAAATAAAAAATTTTTTTTTTTTAACTCACTGTGTTTGGGCGGGACACTTTCAACTCTTTGCGAACAAAGGTCTTTTAGGGGCAGGCCTTTTTGACGTAGTAGCACCGCTAGAAGAGAGGTTTTTTCTTAAAATCACGGGGGGGTGTTGTCATGATTCTTTCAACTTTCTTTATCCCTTCACTCCATATAGGAAACAGTGGGCCAAAATTTTAACTACCCTTGCCCCTCCAGGGCATACAAGTATTTACTTTTAGTCCCAAAAAGGGAAAAAGTTTTTTAGTCCCCCGCCACTTCAGTAATGTAATTTTTTTAATTTTACGTTTCTGGCCAACCTGGCTTTTAAACTTTTTGTTCGACACGTAAGGCTACAGGCAAAACCTCCCAACCCTTCGTGTTACGCTTCTGCCAAAATTTTTTTGTGATATTGATTGGTAAAAAACGTTTAGAGATTTTTTTAAAAAATTTTCTACTGGGCTTGGGACGAGGTTGCCGGGGGTCCCTCCAACTGTAAATGTGTTTTAAAAAGCTGGTTTTCAAAACCCTTTAAAAATCTTTTCCCTCATCAACCTGGGTACCTGGTACTTTTAAAGACCTCGCATGATATTTGTTGTAAAGTACGCCCAGCAGTTAGCTTTTACCGTTTAAAGGGTTTAGCGTCTTTGCATTTGAGGCCTTTCAACAACGTCGAGCATCTTAAACTTTTTTTTTTTAACTTTTTCTGTGGGAAAATACAGCAAGTCCCTCGGTGGGGGTTTATTTGGAACTCAGTTTAAAAAATCACCTTATTATTTTTTTGGGGGGGGCAGAAAATTTGCCAAAATTTCCTTTTTTGAAAGCCCGTCTTTCGCATCTGATTCAGACACTTTGCACTTTTCCAGTTTTTAAAAGAGTCTTTCCTTTCCAATAGCCTTTTGGGAATAATATTTTTGTCCAATTTTTAAAAGCTTTTATTTTACACAAGAAAGTGAGCAAAAAGATAGACTGAGGTCATGCCAAATGCAATAAAAATACCTGCAGTTTCTGTTCCTTTTATGGTTTATAAAAAGTCGACAGTTCTGGCGGGGCGATGTTAGAAACTTCTTTCCCGTCACAATAATACTTTCATTGCGTATAAAATCTGTAAAAATGTGCTTGCATGTCCCTGTTTCTTAACTTTTTATTAAAAAGTCTAAGTGAGCAATTGTCTTTTCTCTAAGGCCTCTTGCTTAGTAACTCTTCCATTGACTTGTTATGACGTCTTTCTTCATCGGACCGCAATTTACTAACATATAATTGCTTCCCGAGAAGGGAAAGCTTTTAAAAATACTCCTTTACCATCAGAACCAATCCGCATCTTTTATAAATCATATTTTCAGTTATTTTCTAGAACTAATATTTCTGGGATAATCCCCCGTGTAACAAGAAAGTCTTTTGACGCAATCCCCGCAGTGATTACAACTAAACCTTTAAAACGCCTCAATGTCTAACCTTCCTAGCCGCCCCTTTTTTTAAAAATGTTTTTGCTAACACGTATTCCCATACTAAGGCGCAACACAACAGAATGGTAAAAATCGTTTGATATTTTTTTTTTTACTCATCTTTTTATTAACTAAAAAAAAATTAAAATAATATAATACGAAAGATGTCTATGTGTTTTTTTCAAAAATCTTTTGTTTTAAGCTAAAAATAAAAGGGTTTCAAAATAGTTTTGGCGAATCTTTTTCTTTCCCCCTGTTGGCGGTTTTATTCTACAAAATTTTGCAAGGGGTTTTAAAAAAATTAACACCAACGATAGGCCTGCATTTAAACCCGCGTTTTTAAATCATGGGTTTTAAAAGTTTATATCATTTTTTTATTGTTTTAAAAATGGATTGTGACGAATATTAAAGTGTGAGGAGCAAGAGACTACTCCCAGCCACGCCATAAAGAAAGATTAACTCCTATGCTTGTTGAAAAACTAAAAAAGTATTTGGGGTTGAAAATATTGAACAGATTTAGCAACGTTACTTAGACTTTAGAAAATACCCTTTGGTACGAAAAACGCTAGAGTCAAAAATGGGTTTGATCGGTGGGTCAACAAAATTTGCTATAGAAGTTAGTAAGTAAGATGGGCCTTGATTCAGAAAAAGATTTAAAAAAGACTTATGCAAAATCCGGGTTTTTAAAAAAGTACTAGAAACTTCGCATGTACTGTATTTCAGATTTGGGCGTGTTTGCCCATCTCAGGGATTAAATTTTTAACAAATTTTTTTTATCAAATTTAAATTTAAAGCAATAATAATGGGGAGATCAATATTTAAATCAATCTTGATGTTTGTAACTTTAAGATTTCATCCAGAAAAACCGGGGCAGAGATGTAAATTTAAGTTAGACAGTAGTTTTCAGCATGTGACTGTAATTCTGAAAGAAGTCTCCAATAAACACCTCAGCCACAAGTTTGACAGATAATCACCATTGTTTGACATGAATTCTGTCCAGGTTTGTGCGTATTCAATTCGCTCACTAGTCTTTGTCTCTAAGACTAGAAAAAAAGCGCCTTTTGGAGGAAGTGAGTCTTTACAAACCTATCCCAAGTTCATGATTCATAAGGATAAAGCCCTTTTCGCATAAAGATGGGGTCAAAATATTGTTTATTTTTTGGAAAAGTCTTGTAGAATCCTGCTAACTTACAAACTTGCCATCAATATTTGGGGAGGTCATAAAAAGGATAAACAATCGAGAGAAAAGTCATGTACTTTTTGAAGACGTGAAGCAGGGAACCCTCTTTATTAGAAGTCATGCTTGCATGATAAAGAAATCGTTTGCCCGAGGTTTTTAAAGAAGATAGGCCTTTCCATGTCTTTGGGTCAAACCCAAGTTTTAAGATTTCAAAATTTTTGTGGCGGCCCCCCTAATTTCCGTAATGTGATCGGGTCTTTACTTTTTTTGCCTAATAATTTCCGTTAAATCCAGCAGTGTGTAGTGGTCATAGCGTTCTTTGGCTTTTAGGAGCCTAAAATGTCGAAAAATTTAGTTGGTTGGGTAACTGATTTCGAAGTTGTTTCATCCTAAAAATTAACTGCGTTGGGGGCCTCTGTAAATCCGGGGTCGTTGTTTGGCCCTCACCTAACAACAATAACGCATAAGACGATTGATGGTGGGTTAATAAGGGTTTTTTTTTTGGGTCTTGGGGTGTTTTTTTGGGGGCAAGATTGATCAAATCAGCATAAAACGTTGGGGTCATTGATTTTGTGTAAATTTTTTTAAAAATAACTTTTTTACCGGTTTTGGGGTTTTAGGAGTTGGTTTTACAGTCTACAAAACTTTTCAATGAGTTCTAGACTGGCACGCTTCTATGTAATTTTTGGCAAACCTTCACAAATCTCTTTTTTTTATTTTTTGCTTTGAGTATTTCTACAGTCTTTTTGTTCTAAATTAATACAAATGCTTTTTTTACTACTCAAAAAGATCAAGCTACAGTTTTTTAAGGGCTTGCCTAAAGTGGGGGTTTGGGGGGGAAAAACCCTTTGGGCACTAGATCGGCTTTTTTCAGACCATGTGTAACTTTACGGTGATTGGTTGTTTTGCTCTTCAAACTGGTATATTTTTTATACTTATGGAAAGGTTTTTATCAATTTTAGTTCTTTCTTAATTGTTCATAATTTGGAAACTCGTTTGCTTTTTTGACAGGTGTAAATGCCTAAAAAGACCCCCTAAAAAAAATGTTGTAGGATTTTTTATGTTTAGACTGCCCGTTTTTAACTCAATTTTTTTTGGGGGAGAATGAAGAAATTTCCAAAATATAGGGTAGAACTTTGTTTGTCCCCCAAACTGATTTTAAGGACTGTCCCTTCGACCCCCAGAACCCCTTAACTTTGCCTCCTCACTTGCATGGTTAAACTGTGTAAGCATGTATTCAGCCCAGTTAGAGTTAAAGTCGTGATAGCTGATTACTTCTTTCTGTTTAGTTGAAACCCAGACTTCCATGTTACTATCATCAGGCGTTATATAATCAATCAGAACGGCCAACAGCACTTTTACTGGTGGCTCCATCTGAAGGGACTCTGGGATTTTAGAGATAGCGTGTTCCACGCTTTCTTGAACGTTTGTGGGGTTAATGATGTCCATGTCGACCTCACTAAACATATTGCTTAATTGTTTGTCACTACCGAATATTTCTTCCATCGTATATAGTTTTCCAACCTTGGATTCTCCGTGTTTGGTCGTCATTTTTAAAGCCACAATATTTACGTAAAACAAAAAAAATAAATGTATATAAAAGTAAGTAAAACAAGCTTTTTATCTTCACCCAAGCATCGCAACACTTCAAGACACGTTAACCTTACAATAACACCTGCTAATATTTTAGCTTTTTCTGAATCACTACAGTCAATGTTTAGCACTTTGATTGCTTCGTTAAATAGTTCACTATGATCTTTTATTATATTGTCTATATCATTCTCAAACCCAAATTCACTAAAATCAATGTTTAACAATTTCATTGTTTCGTCAAATAGTTCATTACAATTCTTTAAATCAGATTCACTGAGTTCGACATCCATTTTTAAATCTAAAATAAATAAAAAAATAATTGTAAATTCAGTTATTATTCATAGCCTTTTCTAATCGTAAAACCCGATCTTAACTAAAGCGAATAGCTACTCCTTCAGGGGTGGTAGAAACAGTAAGATTAACATCTTCAGGAGCCATATTATCAACTAATATGGCAAACAACTTTATAATTGGCTGAGGCCAAGAATCTGGTATTTCACTGATGGCTTCAACTACACTTTCTCGTATATCTATACGCTCAAAAAGATCAGTAATTAATTCTTCAAACTTGCTCTTTAACTCTTCTTTATCAGCCCCCCACCTCCTCTCCTCCTCCAAAATTCTACATATGTTACTAAGCTCTGTAAATACTTCGGGCTTCATTTTTAAACCAGAATAAAAACAACAATCACCTTGCTTGAACCCTGGTCTGGTTAGTCTGCTGGTCCTCTGAGAGTGATCTTTGTTTAAAGCTGAAGAGGCGGACAGCACTGTCAGCAGTCAGATCCAACAGAGCCTCGACTGATTTTAGTGTGCGTCGAAGGCCCGTGGAAACTTAGTTTCATTGGGAGGCACTGTTCGCGGGCTCCAAGGCTTCTGGCGCTGGATCGTTTTCCTGCCAGTACTTGCATTACTGCGGGTCCATCCGCACCATCAGCAACAATGCCAACTTCTAATGAGCCAGGAAGTTACTCGGAACTGGCTCTTCTATATACTGGCAAAAAGAGGCCATTGCTTCCTTCTGCCAGTCCTAGATGCGTGAGCTACTCAGGGTGGACAGAAGACGCTGCATTCGGAGGAACCAGACCAATTTCTTCCAGCCACTCAGCAACACGACTAACCAACCAATCCATGGCCTGACACAATGCTCTCTACCCCTTAGCACACTGTCACAGTGGCACTCTCAAGCACTTGGATGGCAAGGGAAGGCTTAGGGAATTCCATGTCCACTGGTGCTGGGTATTTCTTCTGCCAGCATTAATTTTCTGCTTCTCTGGGCTCATACAGGCCATCAACACCAGTAGTGCCTTCCAGTGAATGAGAGCTGGCACAGACTTCAGATGAAATGTTTGTGGAACCGGCTCTCCCACATGCTGGCTAAAAGCCTTCATGGCCTCCTTCTGGCAGTTGGTGATGATTGTATTGCCAGTGCTGCCTGTTGATGAATTCCACCAGCTTATCCCAGTTTCTACATGGTCCCAATAGCCATGCCATTGCCTGTTTTAGTGCCTGTGTTCACCTCTGCAAAACAACCTCTGATGAAGGTGGCAGCCTTTCATCAAATATGCCAGGCAAATGATCAATGATGGCATGAACCTTTGGATATATGTTAGCCTCCACACAGCCAGGAATCAAACACCTCTTGCCCCTCTTTGGGGTTCCCTGGCATGTGGACCTGGCGTTTGCCTTCCCGGATCTGTGGCAGGGGAGAGATGTGTGCTTGGAATGAAGAAGTTCTGGCATGCAGATCTCAGCAGTAGGGCTTGAGTCTGTGCGCTTTTGCCCTGTCGCTGGCCCTTTGTCAGAGAATCCCCTGTCTGTTTCACATGATCCTATAAGGCCTGTTTTGGGACCCTCATCAAACTGGCTAGAATGCCCAATACCCCCACTGTCCTGAGTATCCCTGGCTGATACTTTTCTGGGTGGTCCTCCTGAACAACTTGATTTGTCTGTCGTATCAAAATCCTTACTCTGGCATCTTGATCTGTTCTCACTCATGGTCACTTTCACCTTAGAACCTGACCCAAACAGTACCAACAACTTCAGGCCCTGCTTTAGCCGATTCCGAAGAATTCTTCTGAGGAATGTTATCTGCCAGGGACCGATTGAGTTCTTTTGGTTGTGAAGCAGTAGGCATAAGTGATGGGGTGCTGGCGATCTGGACCTACTTGAGGAGGGAGAAAAGTGCCTGTAATCTTTAGGTTGCCCTCACGGTGTCTGTGCTGTCGTCCCTGTGACCTAAAAGGTGATGCTGCTTTGGGATTCGACTGCTTCAGACTTCCCTGCTAGCATTTCCACGACAGAGACTCTGACCCAATTCTGTGGCAATACTGTCTGCTAGAGGCCGATCTTGACGACAATATAGACCTCCTATGCGATCTCCGTCTGCGCCCTCGATCTGAATACCCAAGTCTGAAAGAACAGGTGGCAGCTTGTCAAGCAAGGAACTGGGTTCAGCAGCTTGATTATGCTTTTTTTTGCTCCCAAGTGAAGCGAGGTCCAAAAATCATCCATGGACTGCTGTTCATTCCGTGTGAGAGAGGGAGTACTTTTTCTTTTCTTCCCCCCAATGCGCTGGCCATTTTGGGGCTTTATTAAGTCTCCCATGGCCCCCTGCTGCGTTTCAAAATGGATCAGTGCAAGTAGGCCGTCACTGGGTTTGCCACAAAGAATCGACATCAGCATGGAGAACGTAAATCCCCCATTCCTTTTCCTGGAACACACAAGCTGCACTGCTCAATCCAAAGGCTGTGTTTATATTCAGCCCAATGGTCTTCTGAATAAATCTTTCCCCTTATCAATGGAGCGGCTGGTACGTGCTAGTGTTTAGCGCAGTTAGTACCTGGTTTGTGTAAAAGGCAGCCAGCACCCAACGCTATTAACAAATCTTTTTTGTTGTTGTTGCTTTTTGTGTGTGTAATTAGCAGGTTCAAATCG
>JAFLJL010017100.1:48122-61605 GCA_018398815.1 Conus ventricosus
GATCTGTCTTGTTCAGCAGCCAAAGAGATTTTGAGAGGTATCACCAACCCCCACTGAACAGTTTTACAGAACCTCATGACAGCTACCGTCTGGAATGTACTGTACAGACTGGAAAAAAGAGTTTTCTCCACCTGTTGGGTTACAAGTGAGTTTCTGTCCAGAACAGGTAGCACTGGTTTGGCTGTAGTAGTCTGGATAGGGCCACCTTCAGAGTCAGCACACAGCAGAATAAAAAAACAGGGAAAGCACAATTGTCCGCGTCGAGGTCATAGGCCCCAGGCGAAAAACAGGTTTGCAAGTCCCAGCGGCCAGTCTTGTTCTTGTCCCCATAAATTTTAAAAGATCAAAAAAAAAATCACATGTGCTTCTCCATGATAAGTTTGATGTCGGCATTGTTTCCGATTGTTAGTATAAAAAAAACCCAAACAAACAAACAACAACAACAAAAAACACAGTCTGATGTCAGCCTCTTCGTGTGAACAAGGGGACAGTCTAGGTCCTCACAAATGTCACTAGAACTAACAAAGTCCGCTCCTTGTGTTGCAATGACCACTTTGCCATATTCCTTGATGAGCTTCAAATTTTCAGACAGGAAGCGAAACAGTTCTTCTTTGTTTTGACTGTTTTGTAGAAACTCTGGCCAGTTGCATGGCAGAGCAACATCTCCTTTCACTCGTCTCTTGATGCCAGAGCCTCGTTTCTTCCTCACCGACGACTTCAGACTGTTGTCACTTTAACAGTCCCACACAATGTCAACGCGATCAGCGGTAGACAGGCACATCAGGACATATGGTACAACGACAGAATCACTGTACTCTTGGAATGTTTGTGCTTAGTATAGCTTCAAAATGTGTACTAGCGCAGCACCATCAATGAGAACAGCTGATACCTGTGGTTCGTAGGATCATCATTGCAATGATTTTGCACATACTGGAGCCACTCAGTTTCTTGATGGATGACAGATCCTTCCACAGTTACATCTGGTAACAGAGACTGCGCTGCAGGTGGAACTTCAACGTCCCTAGGAGGCTTTGTGACTGGAGGCACTTTGAGATGGAAGTCTGGAAGGTGATCAGAAGCACTCCCAGAAGAAACGTCCATGGGTTCCATTGTCTGGCCCTGGCCATCAAAGTCTGGATGCTGGAACAATGATCAGAAGCACTCCCAGAAGAAAAGTCCATGGGTTCCATTGCCTGGCCCTGGCCATCAAAGTCTGGAAGCTGGAACAGGGAGATTCCAGTTCCAGGAATATCCCTTTGCAGTAAAATAAAGGGGGATTGTAGTCGAGTTGTCAACAGCTCCTTTGTGAAACGGATTTTAAACCCTAGGAACAAACCACACCTTCTTTTTTGAAATGTACACACTGATTGGACAGATCTGAGACAGCTGGTTGATTTTTTTAGGGGGAACGGAAAAGGGTCAAAGAACTTATCAACAAGGCCTTTCTGGGGGGTGTGGGTAATAGAACCCCTACTACAGGGGAAACGGGTTTCTTTCTCACGATAAAGGGACCTTTTTGGGGTTTCTGCAGTCTTTGTGCTTTTCACAGAAAGTGTTTGATTAGCTGTCTTTTTGACAAGCATGCGGGGTTTGCCTTCCTGTTAATCTCTCTGTAATGCCCGGGGCCTTTAAAAGCATGCGATGAACGACTGTAAGGTGAAGGGAACGACTTCTCCGGGCAATTTTCTTTGAATATACCGTAAAAAAATAACAGTCTTTAAACGTTCTGAGCGGTGATTTGGCAGCTTGAGCCAAAATCAACCCTCTGTTTTAGGGTTTGTTCATTGCTTTTGCCAAGGCGGTTTCCAACTTTGTGCCATGATAAGCAGAACGTTTTCCTTATGATCAGTGGGGCCCGGGGGATGGTGCTAGAAGTTTCTTTTTCAGTCTTGTTGGTTCTCGGAACCTTTCATTCGTCCAGTTCCTTAACCGTCTCTGATACTGGACACGGCTTCAGCAAGTTTTCCCCCGGGGTTGGCTCTTCAACAGTTTCTTTTCCCCAGGTACATGACAAGCCGAAAATGCTATGCCCCCCATGGCATCCAAGCAGAGTCACGGACGTCTGGGGTGTTTCCCAACTTTGCCTTGTTGTAAAAGTCTACCGGGCCCCCCTTTTAAAACACTCATTTCAGTTCAATGACGTACCCCCGTAACTTTGCAAGAATTTTGGTCACCAATCTTCAAAGCAGCCCCCCCGAACAGGGTGAATCAAGCGGGTATGTAAACCTCAGAAAGGTTTCCTTTTTTAACCCAGTAAAAAATAAGGCTTTTGGGGGGAAAATTTAAACCGACTCTCTCTGCGTGATCTCTTTCTTGGTCCTGTTCTCGCCTTCATCTTTTCCCCATCTTCTTTCCGCTTCACATGTTTCCTTTTTTCAGCTCTGCCCAAACACTTTGGTTGTACTTAGCCGGCGTTCTTGTCCCCCCAGTCCAATTTGGCAACGTAGACGCTTTCCCTGCCCGTCTTAAATTTGTCTTTTTTCGTGGAGGAATACTCCACGGTTTTCAAAACCTTTCTAAATGTCTCTCGCCTGTGCTGGCTTTCTTCGGTGGGATTTATCAGCTTTTCTGGGTCCTTCTGCAAAAATGCAAGAACCCGTCCATGCCCCTTTACTCTTGCTGCTTGTCACGTCTTCTTTGTTTCGTCTGAAAACACACAGTTTCAATGTGTTAGATATACACATTTTTTAGGTCCTTGGTTTCACCTGTATATCACCAAAGCTTTGGTGTCTTTACTAAAAAATTTTTAAACTTACCATTCCCTTATTATGTCTCTGATTAAGACGCCTACAAAATAGCCTGACCCAATGTCATGTGACGTGCCTCCCCAAAAAGGCATGTCCCCCTCATCACAGAATTTTAAAATTAGAAAACATTTCCCAGCCACTAAAAAAAGGAAAGGGAAAACAGGTGGCTTGACTAGTGTAGCGGGCGCCCCAAAAATTGTGATAGACCAGTAAAGAAAAGGGGGGTCATTGGGTAAAAGGACCACGATGATGTTTAAAAGGGGCAAAAGGGTGTGGCATGTGTTTTGAACACGAGAAGCCTCACTAGGAGGAAGGAGGAAAAAATCAGTTTTAACCCGCAGAGGGCCTAGAACTCGAACCTGTCGGGATTTTGGCCCTCTCTGCCCAGTCTTTTCCCCAATAGCCATAGAATTTGGGGAAACCCTACAGGGGGGGAAACTTAAAGAAAAGAGAAAGAAAGAATTCATATTGAATTAAGAAGCAGGTTCTTACAAAAACCTTTTTCGTTTTTCGCCCTTCACCCTTGCCCTTCCCCCTTTTACTCTTCCCCTCACCTTTAAAACCCGTGGGTGGTTGAAAAGGCCAGGTGGGGGGGAAACACCGGGGGCGCCCCAGGAATTTTAAGGACTCCGGGGGAAGGACCCGGGAACTCGAACTCTCCAGGGTCGGAGAAGTCGGGGGAGGAGTGGGGAACTCGTCACTTCCCCAGGGGGGGAAAGGGCAGGAAAGAATTGGAAATCCTATCTCCATACGGGAAAAATTTAAAAGGGGGGTGATACGATGTTGTGGAACAGGAAGCAGGGCCCATAGAAGTCTTGTGTTTGAGCGCGTGGCATCAGTAGTACGGAATTTTTTATTTCCGGGTCTGTTTTTGGGGGCCATGTTGTGTAAAGGGCCCGTGATTTTTATGAAGTCTTGTGAGTTAGTTGCCTCTCAGGGGAAAGAGAGCTACATGTATAAAACCCGTTTAAATTTTTTGATGTGATTTATAAATGTTTTTCCTGAAGGAGAGGGGGAGAAGAAAAACATTCGGAGTGCGTTTTTGGTTGATTGGAAAAAGATTGGCGTATGCGAGGATAAATCTGTCATGAATGGTGCGGGCAAAGGTGACAGGTGACGGGTGACCCCGCGTAGCGCCGTTTTTTTCCCCGGGAAAAAAAAAAGAGATATATTTACATTAAAAAGAAAAAGATTTTGATTTGTCCCCTAAAGGTTTGGGGGGAAAAAAAAAAAAGAAAAAGTTTTTGATTTGTACCCTAAAACGGTTTGAGGGAAGGAAAAAAAAGATTTTGTTTGACCCTCAAGGGGTTTGAGGAAGGGAAAAAAAAAAAGAAAAAGATTTTGTTTGACCCTAAAGGGTTTTGGGGGAAAAAAAAAAAAAAAAAGAAAAAAAAAAAGTTGATTATTTATTAAAATTAATTTTGCATTTGTTTTTTCTCTTTCTATATGTGTTTGGGGGTGGTTTACATTTCTTTTGGTTGCTCTCCCCGAAGGGGGTTTTTTTTTTTTTGGTGGGATTTCTTTTTGCCCCTTTCCCCACCTCAGGACCGAAGCCTCAACCTCCTTTTTTCCGTGCCTGGCAGCAAGGGGGCGGGGCGTTGGGAGTCCCGTCCTTCCCTAGGTATTAGATTTTTTTTTTGCCCCCTTCCCCAGGAGAACCCCAACCTCTTCCTCGTTTAGCGGGGGGCAGGGCGTTGGGGAGTCGGTATCCTTCCCTTTCGTAATATCTATTTTTTTTCCCCTTTTCCATTTTTTTCATTTGATTTTTACCCTTGCCCCTCAGATGTGGGATTGACTTCACCTCCGTCACGCAAATAGTGTAGGTGGTGGATTGATTACCGCCAACCCAAAAAAACATTTTTAATTTTTTGATTATTTTTTTTTTCTGGGTTGGGGAGATTTTTTTGTTTTTGGGTGAATGAACATTTATTGTTTGATTGTTTATTTTTTATATTTTTTTCTGTATTTTCGTATATTGTGCGTGATTTTTTTCCCGCCCGTTTCACGGGAGACAGGACCCTGGGGTGCTGTCTGGGCTTCTTTTGCTTTTCCTTGATTTCGTCTCACTTTCCCGTCTGTGACCCTTTTCATTTCCTTTTTTCCCCCCCTTTTTTTCAAAACCCTTAAACCTTCTCTTCAAAAAAGGTCCTGTCTATTTTTTTTTTCTACATTTTCATTTTTTAGGAGGTTTTCCGCTAGTTTGGTTTTTTTTCCCCTCTTTTTAAATTGGGTTTGTGCTTCCATTTGTTTGTAAATTTATATTCATTTTTGTATAAGGCGGTGCTTTTGTTTTGTAAATTCATTTGAAATTAATAAAAGAAAGACTGACAACAAGAACTTTTTAAGAACAAAATTTATAAAAGGATTTTTTTTTCAGAAAATTTTAGTATTGGTTTTTTCCTTCTTAAAAAACAATTTGCATTGAACTTCTTTTTTTTTAAAAATTCCAAATTGATAGTTTTTGAATTTTACTCTGGAAAAATACTTCCTTGGATTTGTATCTCCCCGTTTTAGTAAGCTGTTTTCTGTTTACACGGAAATTTGATTTTTTTATTTGTATATACTAAATTTACATTTTTTTGTGAAATATAGAAATATCAATATCCCTTTTTTTTAAATTCATATTTAGAAATTTTTTGTGTTTATATCGTTGACGGTTCTTTATGGAGATTTTGATAAATATTTTCAAAAAAGCGGAGGTTTTGGGTTTTGAGGAGAAAAACTTCCCAAACATGTAAACAAGCAAATGGGCAGACGGCTAAGAGAGAGAAAAAAAATAAAAGGAAACAAAAGGGAAAAAAGGGAAAAACTAGAGGGGAAAAAAAATAAAAGGGAAACTAGAAAGTGAAAAAAGGAAATAAAAAGGGAAAGAAAAAGATTACAGAGGGAAGTGAAGTTGAAGAAAAAAAACTACAGAGGGAAGTAAACTGAAAAAAAAAAAACTACAGAGGGAATAAGTTGAAGAAAAAAAAACTACAAGGAACTAAAGAAAAAAGTTTCAAGGCCCCTGAAGCTGAAAAAAAAAGATACGGGGGAAGCTGAAGCTGAAAAACGAAATTTAATTTGAGGCATTTTGAACTAGGATAAAGCGAAATTAAAAGAAACAGGCAAAAGGGAAACCTCCCACCTCCACCAGTGGGTTCCCACAGCCGCCCCCTCAACCAAAAGGGGCAAAATTTCCAAAGTTCCCCCTTTTCGGGGAAAAAACGGATGACTTTGATGTTTTCTTTTCCGTTTTGAAAGTCACGCAACGTTTTTGGGGTTGGCCAAAGGAAAGGGGAAATTTGTATATTGCGTCGTTGTTTAAGGGTACGTTTTGACATTTAACCACACCCGCGGCGAAAAAAAATTTAAAATTTGGGTCAGTTGAAAAAAAAACCCTAAAGAAATTTCTGTTTGCGATTTTTTTTCACGAACTTTTCCCGTTTTTTGGGCCCTGAAAAAGGAAATCTTTTTCCGTCGTTTCAATTGTATGGTCAGTTTAGACGAGGATCGATTTATCAAAGACGAAAAAAAATTTCAATCACTGCGAGATCTCTTTTAGAGAAAACTTTTCCAGAGCGTGAGAAAAGATCGGGCCACTTCCTTAAAAAAAAGGCAATTTGAAAACGTTGAGGGAAATTGTCAGAGGGCTGACAATATTGTACGCTCCCCTAGTTAAGGGCGTGGCTGGGAAAAGGAGAATTTCCATCTTTGAGTCTCTTGCCCCTGTACTTCCCATCGGACGGGGAAAGTTACAAAAAAGGGAAAAACGGGGTCATTTTGATCCTCAAGGATATACCAACCTTGGAACGGACGGGGATCTTCCGGGGGTTCGAGTGCTTTCGTCAGTCCCAAGTACTCACCGCCGGAAAACCCTTTATTCTCAAAAAACGTTCCGAGGTCGTGGAAAACGACCCCCACGTAGACCTTTTTGGGCCAGTTCGTGACGACCGAAGTTACAAAATCAGTCCTCCCGATCAGACAAGCGATTTTTCTATTGCGATTGCAAGTTCCCTTTGAAAGGAAGCCCTTTCAAAAAATTTTAAAAACCCGCTTAGTCTCCCTGTTTGTGAAAAAGGCCTTGTTTTGGCACCCATCAAGCGTTGAGGGACTGGTGTTAGAAAACGGAGCCATCAAGGGATTCAGGCTTCGTTTTGCGAGACACTGGGTGCACCACTGCTGGTGTACGAAATCTTTCGTGCTTAAAAAACCCAGTTCTCAACACGTCCAAAATGTAGGTCGTTTTGGGAAGATTGAAACTTTTTTCCGCTGGCGAAAATTTCAGTCGATACCCCGACTACTCCGGTTTTCCCCCGCCTGTGTTTTTGATAACCAGTCTGCGACTTGATTTTGGGGGAAATTTTCCCCAGGTGTCGCACGTACAGGGGTGCTGGAGGATCTTTTGGTTTCCTTGTCTTGGAGACCGATCAACATCTAGAGCAGGGAAAGGCACAAACCCGCAAAGGTCCAAAACTGGATGAACCCCCAGATTCCCCCGATGATCTAAAAGAAATGCGGGAAAAGACGGCGCTGACGACTACTTTGGCTAAACAGACTGTCCCTGACATACCAAGGGCAAACCAACGTACAACGGATTCTGACATTTTACAGGTGTGTACCTGGAGGACAACAAACAAGTTGCGTTCCAAAGCCACTTAGAGAGACAGTATACACACGGCCATATCATTGCTCGGGGGTCACTGTGGAATCAAAAGAACTTAAAGAGGGTTCTTGATTCTTTTTTTGGGGCCCGGGACAAAAGGGAATTACAGAAACTGCCGCCATGGCATCTGCCAAAAGACATCCAGAAAGGGCGCGTCCCCTTGCCCTTTGCCAAAAAGCCTCCATTTTCCCTTCCATTTCGGAAGGGGCTATTGACTTGTTGGGCCCTTCCACTGTCTTTTTCCGGATATCGTATTCTTAACTTTTGGGGGATACAGCGACAAGGTATCCAGAAGCGATTCCACTGAAGAAAATTGTACAGTGTCTGTCGTGAAACTTTACTTTGCGATTTTTTCCAGAGTGGGTCTTCCAGCGAAATTCCCCCTTTGGTTGTGGAACGCAATTCATTTTCCCATCTATGAGAAAATTTAACAGACTGTTTGCAAACTCTTCCCCTCCAAACCCCCCAACTTTCCCAAGAATGGCATGGTTGAAAAGTTTCAAAATGGAACTTTTAAAATCCTGTTGAGAAAGGGTTTCAAGACAAAACCCCAGAATGGGATCGTTTCATACCGGCTTTGCTTTTCGCATACAGGGAAATGCCCAAAGAAACGCTGGGGTTCTCACCATTTGACTTCTTTTCGGCCTCACCAAGGGTTTTGGATCTCTGATACACAAGGGCGGAAAAGACGACACCCTGACAGTAAAACTGTTTACAATAGTTTATGAAAATGCATAAACGTTTGAAGGTGCATGAGCTTGCCAACAGTCAGCTGATAGAAAAACAGATTATACAAGGGCTTTTCTGGGAAAAGCAGAGGGACGTTTTTTCAGGAGGGGATAAAGTCCTTGTACACTTACTAGAACATAAAAACTTTTTGTTATGTGGGAAGGGCCTTTTCAGGGGGTCGAAAAACTTTCTGCAGTTTAAATTTTAAAAATCAAAATGGCAAACACTAAAGGTTTTCCATGTGAACATTTTTAAGAAGTATGTTGAACGAAAATGTTCCCCTCAACAGTCAGTTGGTGGGTATGTCCTGGTGTCAGAAACTGGTGCCCAAAATGACATACATTTTCATGTGAATTTGTACCCCTGTAACGACAGGGACAGATCAAAGTTGGAAAACAGCTTAGGAGTGTTAACATCAAACCTGGCAGATGATGTTGTACCCCTCCTCTCTGTCTTTAAAATGAAACCTTTTTATGATGTGATTTTGTCGAAGATTGTCCAAGCAAAAAGAACAGCTCAAAGAAATTTTGAAAACTTTCAGGATGGGGGCAGATACCCCAGGGACGTGACTGGGTTTTTTGAACCCCAAAGATCAGTTTAAATATGAAAACCGTGCGCACCGGGCCATACCCCCTTCCGTTTTTCAAAAAAAAAAGGTTGTCGAGAGAGAAAACAAAGTGATGCTGGTTTAAAGGGGAGAAAACCCTTTTACGCTCCGTACAGCCACCAGTTTTATTGTGGACAAACCAGGATCGGTGCGTTCTGCCGTTTTTAGAAAGAAATAAATCACTGGTTCGATGGAGCCTACCCAGACATTGAAGAACTTCTGTTCGCTCTCGAGGGAAATTATTTTGGGGAAAAGGGGCTTGACTAAAGGGCTGGCAGATTCCAATGGCTGAAGTTGACAAGGAAAGACAGCATTTCAAACACCTTTTGGTCTTTTCCAATGGACGAAATCCATTCGGGTTTTCAAAATGCCCCCCTTCTTTTGCTAAAAGATGCAGCCCCGAAAATCATGAATTGGTGCAGTCAGTTTTTTTTTCGATATTTTTTTGGCTGCAAAGTCATGGAGTGACCCCTTTTTAAAATTTCAGCAGTTTTTTTTCCCGACTCAGATGTTTTGGGGTTTACTGCGAGACCATCCAAAAAATTTGTGCCGGGTTTTTAAAATCTGAATTTTTGGGGGCACAATTTCATGGGGAAAAAAGAGCCAGAAGGAAAGAAAAGGGGAAAAGATTTTTTCCTTACAAAACCCCCTCAAAGAAACAGATCAGTACTCATCGGGTTTTGTCTTACATAGACATAGTACCCCACTTTCTCCCCGACGGCCCCTTTGACTGAACGACGAAAGGGACAAGAAAAAAATATTGTGTGGGCTGAGAGTGCCCGAAGCTTTTGGGGTGTGTTCAGAACCCCCAACTATTTTTTTGTTCTTTTGTTTCCCCCCCCTCAAAACTTTATTTTGAGAACGTGCCCCTTCCAAAGGAATGGGAGCGGTACTGTTTCAGGAAAAAAGTGCTTTTTACATCCCGTGCAATACGCCAGAAAAGTTTTCAAAGACACAGGAAAATATCCCCTATTGAGGAGAGGCTTGGGTATGATGGGGATGTGAAAGTTCGCCAGTTCTTTACGAAGAAAGTTTCGGTTTAAAACTGACCACAGGCCATTTACTTTCTTGCAATCGTCAAAACTAAGAACAGCAGAATTTTTAAAAAATGGTCTTTGGATTGCAAAGGGAAATTTCCCAAATTTTCCTTGAACTAGTGCCCGGAACAAAAAATGTCATAGCGGATTTATTGTCAGTGTAGAAAATTCTGGAAAAAATGTAATATTTCAAGAGAAAGAATATTTCCTTTTTTTTTCTTTCTTTAATTTTGGGTGCTGAATTGAAGTGCATTGTATCTCGACTATTTAAATCAAAATGGTATTTTTTTCTTAATTTTTCTTTTTGAAGTGACATTGTTTTACAAGCAAAACCCCACTTGTGTTTATTATTACTATCTATTTTTTGCTTTATTTTTTCGTAAACAAAGAAAAATCATCATTACATTTTGTCTAACTTCTTGGAAAAGAATATATTGTATGTGTGATACAAATAACCTTTGAAAAGTATTACACAGTTTTGTTGGCAAAGGAAAAAACCAATTGTTTTTCATTTTCCTGTCAGCAATGGAAAGCATGTACTTTCAAGGACTATAACATTTCTTGGGGGAAAAAAAGTTTAAAATATGTTTATTTTTTTTTAATGTCTATTGGAAACATTTACACTTGGAAAATTCCATTTTCATGGGGGTTTGAACATATGAGTGAACAAAAACCCCAAGGGGAAAAAATGTGCTTTCACATTTTTAAAATATGAAGACACGTTTTACTTTTAATTTTTTAAAACCCCCAAATTTTTTTATCATGTAATTTGTGAAATTATTTTTTGAGATGTGGTGATCAATTATGAATTTCTTTTTTTTTGAAAGACGAAAGTTTTTAAATATCTATTTATGGTGGATCACGAATTATTTATACGTTTCTTTTTTAATTTGGTGAAACATTGTGATGGAACACATTTTTAGATCATGGCTGAAGGTGTTTTAAGTGAAGTTTTTTTATCTTAAAAAAAAATTTCTGGGAAAAAAATTTTTTTACCCCAGGGGGGGGTGTCATGTGACGAAAACCTCACATCAAGGCATTGCGCCCCCCATGAGTTAGTAATGAACATTTCCCCATGCCCCTACTAAAAAGGAAGGATATTTATGGGCTTGACTAGTTACGGGCGCCCCAAATAATTTTGGGGTAGCTCAGTAAAGAAAGAAGGGGGGTCATTGGGGGAAAAATGACCCTGATGAAGTTTTTAAAAAGGGGGGTAAGGTGTGGTCATGTGTTTTGAACACATTTCACCCCTAGGAGGAAGGAGAAAGAATCAGTTTTAAAACCCCCAGTGGCCCAGAGACTCGAACCTGTCGGGGTTGGGGCCCCTCTGCTGACCCATTCCAGGGGCCATAAAAGTTGGGGAAAGCTACAGGGGGGGGAAATTTAAAAAAAAGAAAAAAAGAATTCATAGTTGAATTAAAAAAGCGGTTTCTTACACAACCTATCGTGTTTTACCCTTTACCCTTAGCCCTTCACCTTTTACTTTTTCCCTTCACCTTTTTACCCGTGAGGTGTTTTAAGATGGGCCCTGGTGTGGGGGGAAAACACCGGTAGGCACCCCCGGAATTAAGGGCTCCAGGGAGGGAGCCCGGGAACCCCTAAACTCTCCAGGGCAGGAGAACGAGGGAAGGAGTCGGAACTCGTCACTTCTCCAGGGGGCAAGGGGAAGGCGAGGAAAAGAAGTTGGGAAAACCTTTTTCCCGTGACCGGGGGGGAATTTAAAGGGGGGATACGATGTCGTGAGAGACAGGAAAGCCGACCCAAAAGAAGTCTTTTGTTTGATGCAGGCGTGGCATCAGTGGTATGGAATTTTTTATTTCCTGGTCTGGATTTTTGTGGGCCCTGTTTTGGAAGGCCGGACTTTATGAAATCTTGCGGAGTTAGTTGCCCCTCAGTGGAAAGAGAGCTACTGTATAAAACCGTTTTTAAATTGTTTTTGTGATTTATAAAGTGTTTTTTCCCCCGAAGGAGGGGGGAAAAAAAAACATTCGTGGCGCCTTTTGGTTGATTGGAAAAATTGCGTATGCTATGGAGTAAAACGTCCTGAAAGCGTGCGGGCAAAAGTGACAGGGACCCCAAAGGGGTTTGGAATTGACTTTTGGGTGATTTTTCAACCATTTGTTTATTTTTTTCTTCCGGAGGGGTTAAAAGACAAAAACAACAGCCCAAATAGGAAATTTTGTTTTTCGTCTTTTTTTAAGTTTATATATTAAAAAGCTTGCACTGTGTGTTTGACACATTCGCGATGGGCACTTTCCCCTTTTCCTACAAACCAAAATTTTACCGAACAAAATTTCTTGCCCCAGCATTTTTATTTTTTGGGTTGTTCTAACAGCACACTGAAGATATTTGGTTTCCAATTTGAACAAAGGTTTCAACTAACCTAGCACATTAAACCACCGCCCCTGCACAATTTTGGGGCGAGAATGTAGGTGGGACCTGGTTTAACTTCCCCTTCTTTTTAAACAAAGTTTTGGATGGTTGCAAGGCCAAAGAATGGGTGGGTTCTCCTTCCTAAGCTCAACGCTCCCTCAGAAAAGTTCCCCAAAAATTCCCTAACACCTCCTACACTGCTGAGGCCAGCACGCTCCTAGCTTCAAATTTGGGCCCTTTCATCAAAACATCCAGACTTTTCACTCTTACATGTTTTTTTTTTTGGAGGGATTGTGGCCGTAACCCCAAGCATCCTCAACTTTTGAATATTTTTGGCTTGTACTTCTCTGAAATTTGATGGTTACAAGATGTTTTCGCTTGGATTTCCGGTCATGCTTCATTCGAGGCAATGAGGGGGACAAAAGGCCAACCAAGAAGCCACAATAAAAACGTTTATGCTCTTTATCCCTAATTCCGATCTAAAACCCCCCAGCTTTGACTTTTTTTTTTATTATTTTTATTTTATTATTATTATTATTATTTTGAATACATCGGGTAAGACCAAGCGCTAAGCGCTTACAAACCACTCCCCTTTAAAAGCGGGTACTTACCGGGTAGAGCCCATTTTTTAAGAGCGCCCGCTGGGGCTTCTTCATCGTTTTCCGTGTCATTCAGTCATATCGTTCACTCCATTTCCTTTCTTTTTTCTTTTTTTCCCTTTCTCAAAAGGTATAGCATGTGAACGTGTCATCCTCGAACGACTACATGGGCCCTTTTCCCTTTCCCAAAGCTGGGATGGAAATTTTAAGTGTGGTCAAAAAATTTATGCCCGCGTTCACACCGGAACCCGGTTTAAGACCTTTTTGGCAGAATGAAAGGGGCAAGCAGACGGAAAAAAAATATCTTTATTTCTGTCGGGTTAGTTCTGTCCAAAGCTGAAGGTCTAGTTTTGTCAAACTGAAAAGGCTTGGGTTTTGTCCAAAGCTAAAGGCCTATTCTGTCCAAGTGAAAAGGGTTTTTTCTGTCCAACTGAAAGGCTTTTCTCCGTGGGCCATAGTGGCCGTAACAAACATAATTTTACACCCATTTTTACCCAGAACATTGGTTTACAAAACCCCCCTCGTCTCTCTAACATAAAATTAGTTCAGAATACTTGGTTGTAGCCCTGATGTATCATAATATGACAGATGAAGCTACGCGTGCGTTCCATTGATGTAGCACTCACTTAAGCTGGGCCCTCTTGATGCAGACATAAACACTTAACAGCAAACCCAGAAAAACCCCGTTCAAAGGTTTACCCGGAGTGATTGCTTTTGTTCCTACAGAAACATTTTTTAAAAAATTT
>JAFLJL010017102.1:0-10000 GCA_018398815.1 Conus ventricosus
TACTACTACCACTGCTACTACTACTACTACTACTACTGCCCGGAGTTGCTGCTGCTGCTGCTTTTACTTTTACTGCTATTACAGAGGGATCAACGAAAAAAGAATCGAAAAAATTGGGTAAAACAGGGTTTAAAAAGGTACAGTAAAAAAGGGGCCAAAAACCCGGGTACCCCCCCCAATAAAAACCCTTCCCCCCCCTATGGGAACCCCTTGCGGGGTTCTGAGTTTTGGGGTTCCGTTTCTCCAACAAAAACGTACTTCATTTCTCCCAAATTGAAAAAAAGAAATTAAAATCACCCTCAAAAGGGGGGCCCCCCCAAAATTTTCGGGATATTTTGCTCCAAAACCCAAAAAATGTAGTTTTAAAAACCGTCAATTTAACATAGTGACATAGAAAATGGATTTTCAAAAACGTGCTTGAAAAGGTTTAAAATTTGGAGACGAATAAAATAAAAGCAAAAAAATTATCTCTTTTATAACAATGACGGGACTTTTTAAAAGAGGTTTTTAAAATGTTAAAATTTTTCTAGATTGTAAAACAGTTTTAGTTTTTTAAATTTTCTTTTCGAGTGATTTTGGTGTGTGGTGTTGTGTTTGGGGTGTGTTTGTGTGTGTGTGTGTGTGTTGTGTTGGGGGTGTGTGTGTGTGTGTGTGTTGTGTTGTTGGGGTGTTGTTTGTTTTCCGTTGTTTTTTTCCCTTTTTCCCCTTTTAAAATTTTTTTTTTAAAACTTTTTAATTTTTTTCGTTTTTAATCCCCAAGTGTATCCCCAAACTCGGTTCTCACCCTTTTTTAAAGTTTCCCTTTTTTTTCAAAATACATAAAAATTTAATAAAAAAAGGGGAAACCCTGGGAAAAACTAGTTGAAATAAGGGTTTAAAAAAGGGGAAAAAAAAGGGAAAAAAAAGGATTGGAAGGAGAAAGAAAAAAAAAACCGGGGGGCAAAATAATTTTTTTTTCCCTTTTTTGGGGTAGTGGAATAACCTTCCCTTAAAATTTAAGAAAAATTTTAAAGTTTGTAAAACTTTTTTTTTTTTTTTTTTTTTTTTGTTTTTTTTGGGTTTTTTTCTTTTTTTTTTTTTTTTTTTTCCCCCTTTTTTTCTTTTTTTTCTTTTTTTTTTTTTTTTTCCCCCCCTTTTTCCCCCCTAGTTTTTTTTAAAGGGAACTGCTTTTTTTTTTTTTCCCCCCCTTTTTTGGTTTTTTAAAAAAAATCCTTTTTTTTTTCCGGGAACTTTTGGGTATCCTTGTCTAAAACCCAAAATGATTCCCCCCCCTTCTTAATTTTTTTTTCTGGGACCTTCTTCTCCCCTTGGGCCCAAATCCTTTTTGAAAACCCGACAAAAATTTTTTTTTTCCCCTTTCAACTTTTTGAGGGAAATTTTTTCCCTCTTTTTTTTTCACCTGACTTACTAAACTAAAGGAAATTCCCCTATTTTTTCCCAGACTTTTTTTGGGGAAAATTTTTTTTCCGACAATACCAAAATTCACTCCCCAAACAAAAATTCCACCCTTTTTTAAATTTTTTCTTTTTTTTTTTTGGGACTTTTTTTTTTTCCCCTGCTTTTATCAAAGGGGGTTTTAATTTCCAGCAAACTTTAAAAACCTGCTTCTTTGGAGAATTTTTTTTTTTCCGGGGAAAAATCCCCCAAAATTTTCCCCCCGTTCCTCTTCCAAATTTTTTAACTTTCAACCAAAGATTCCCATTTTCCCTCGAGACTTTCTTTGGACGTTTTTTTTTGTGGTGTTACTGGGGAAAAAAATATTTCCCCAAAATAGATTCCTTTGTCTTAAAAAACTTTTTTTGTTTTTACATTTTTTACTTCTTTTAAATGTAAAAGATTCAACTCCCAGGGAAAGATTCTCTTTTCAAAATTTAAACCCCAGCAAACATTTTTCCCTCCTCTTTGGAAATTTTTTTTCCCTGGGAAAAAAAAAAACAAAAACCATTTTTCCTCTTGTCTATATCCCGATTTTAAATCCTAACAAATACTCCTCCTTCCCTTTAAACTTTTTTTCTGGGGCTTTTTTTCCTCCTTGTTCAACCGGGGTATCATTTCTAGGGAAATATTTTTTTCGGGGGGGACATTTTTCTGTTTGTCTCCCACCAGACTTTAACTTCAAACAAAAAATTCCCCCCTCCTTCTCTTTTTAAAATGGGACAAAGTACAGCTTGCCTGTGCGTGACTAAAGCTAAAAGCTGCGGCTGGGTGCTAAAAGCTACAAAACTTATAAATGGTCCAAAAGGGAAAACTCCAAAACCAAAACATATATAACGTAAAGAAATTGTAAAACCCCTTAAAAGAAAAAGCGTGGTGGTGTGTGTTTGGGTTTGTGTGGGGTGTGTGTGTGTGTGTGTGTGGTTTTTGTGTTTGTGTGTGTGTGTGTGTGTGTGTTGGGGTGTGTGTGTGGGGTGTATGTGTGTGTGTTTGTGGTGTTTTTTGTTTGGTTTGTGTGTGGGGGTTTGGTGTTGTTGTGTTGGTGTGTGTGGTTGTGTGTGTAGTGGGGTGTTTGTGTGTGTTGGGGTGGGGTGTGGAGTGAGAAGAAGAGGAGAGAGAGGGGGAAGACAGGACGAGAGAAAAAGCGACAGAAGAGAGAGGGGAGAGAGAGGAAAAGAATAGAGAGAAGGAGGGAAAGAGAGAAGAGAGAGAGAGAGGGGAGAAAAGGGGAGAGAGAAAAGTACATTTTAATTTCCCTTTACCCTTTCCCTTTTTTTTTTTCCCTTTTAAACTTCCCCTTTTTGGGACAATTTTTTTTTTTTAAACCAACCCTTTTTTCCCCCCCACCCCCCTTCTTTTCCCAAAGGGTTTTTCCCCAAACCCCCAGCCTATTCCCCCCCCCCCAAACCCCCCAACACACTCCCAAAAACAACCCCCCCACACACACCACACCACACAAAACCACAAAAAACACGCCCCAAAACACACAAAACACACACAAAACACACATGCGCAAAAGGGACACACACACCAAAACACCAACCCCCAAACCAAAACCCACACCCCACACCCCAACCCCACAAAACCAAAACCCAACACACACAAAACACACCCACAAAACACACCCCTCACACCCCACAAAACCCCCACACACAAAAAACAAAACACACACCATCAAACACACACACACACACAAAAACCCCAACCCCAACCCCTTTCCCCAACACACAAAACACGATGCTTATCTTATAACCATCCTTTGGGAAAAAACAACACATACAACAATGGGGCAATCAACGGGCCGAGGGCCCCCCCCTTCTCAAAGGGAAATTTTGGCAAGAAGGGAGAGCTTTTCCCCAGGGAAAAAGGGGTCCACAGACAGCGCCCCTGACTTTTTGAAACCCCCCATGGGACCTTCTCAAAGAGGGGTGTGTGTGGGTGGGGTGTGGTGGTGTGTGTGTTGTTTTGTGGTGTTTTGTGTGTGGTGGGGTTGGGGTGTGTGTGTTTGGGGGTGGCCCCGGCGCGCGCGTGCTGCGTGGGGTGCGTGCGTTTCGTGCGTGCGTGGCGTTCGTGCGTGCGTGCGTGCGGGCGTGCGATTTTGTGTTGGGTGTGTGTTTTGTTATTAAATTTTGTGTTTGGTTTGGTTGGGTTAGTGTGTTTGTGTGGGTTTTGTGTTATGTTAGTGTTAGGTGTGGTGTGTGGTTTTTTTTGTGTGTGTGTGTGTTTTGTGTGTGTGTTGTGTGGGGTTTTAGTTTTGGGGTGTTTTGTTGTTTGTGGTTTGTGTTAAGGTTTTGTGTTGTGTGTGGGGTGTGGGGTTTTGTGTGGTGGGGTGTGTTTTGTGGGGTTGGGGTGTGTGTGGTTGTGTGTGTGTGTTTTGGGGTGTGCTTTATTGGGCTGTTTCTGGTTTTCTGTGTAAAGGCCCTTTTTTGTCTGGGGTCCCCGAGTGAAAAAACGGAATTCTGAGTTACCCGGGGAAGAAAATCGGGAAAAAAAAAAAAAAGGGGGGGGGGGGGGGAAAATAACCCCAGTTTTAAATTCTCTTTGATCAGTTACAAAAGGGTGCCTTTACACCCGATATTTTTTTTTTCAATGTTCTGGGCAATTAAATACATTGCCTTTTTTAAATATGTACAAACGTTGAAGGAAAATTCTCAATGCTAGATTGACGATAAATTTTGAAAAAAACCAAAACCCAAAGGAATTTGGTTTTTTTATGTTCCCGGGGGGAACCGGTCCGTCGACAAAGAAAAATGAAATTTTCTTTTTTTTTTTCCCCTTGGATGTCCAGTTTGACAAAAAAAAATCAAAATTTGGGGCTGTTTACTGAGTGTTTTTATTCTGCACGTGTCTATGGGCAACAAATCAAAAAAAAAAACCCAAAAAAACAAACAAACAAAAAAACAACCCCAAAAATTTAAAACAACTGGAATTTATTTGAAAGGCCCTTGATCCCCATGCGCGCTTTATAACCCCCCCCCCCCCCCCCCCACCCCCCCCCCACCCCCCCCCCCCCCCCACACACCAAAACCCTACACACACAAAAAACACACACCACACACCCCACACACACACACACACACACAACCCCACACACACACACACAACCTCACATACACACACACAAAACAAAACACACACACAAACAACACACAACGCCACACCCAACACACACACACACACCCCACAAACAACACACAACACCCCCCACACACACACACCACACACAACCCACACACAAAACAACACACAACCAAAACCAAACAACACGCAAACTACACAACACACACACCCCAAAAAACTTCACAAAAAACACTCCCCCCCCAAACCCCCCCCCCCCATCCCCCAAACACACACACGTAAAATGTTTAGTTTTAAAAGGCCCCGCGACTAATTGATGAAAGGGCCCCACCCTGAACCCTTTTCCCACCCTTGGGGTTTTAAAAGGGAGAATCCCTAAAAAACAAAAATGTTTAAAACATTTTTAAAACATGTCAAAAACCCAAAAAACCTGTATTTTTTCATCCTTTTTTTTCAGTCCCACAATAACAAACAACAATAAACATTTCTATCTTCATTTGCGTGCAAAGGGTTTTTTTGTAACGAAGAAAAAGGCCCTTGGGCCCCCCCTTCCTTTTGTTTGATTTTTTTTCCCCCTCTCCAAAGTTTTCCCTTTTGTCTTCCCCTTTTAGTGTGGATGTGTTGTTCCCTTTTCCCAAAGATTTGGATTTTTTGTTGAAGGGGCCCGGGGAGTGTGGGGGGGTTTGTTTTGCCTGTGGGGGGGGGAAAAGGGTTTTTTGTCCAAGGGGTGTGGATGTGTTGCTGCCCTATGAGTGTGGATGTGTTTTCTTGTCCTAGGGAGTGGGTGTGTTTTTCTGCCCCATGATTTTGGATGGGTTTTCCCGGGCCCGTGATGTGGATGTGTTGGGCTTTTTCCCATGAGTGTGGGTGGGGTTTTCCCCTGTGAGGTGGATGTGTTGTCTGCCCTGTGTTGTGGAAGAGTTTTTCCCGTCCTAGATGTGGACGTGTTTTTATGTCCTAAGATGGGGGACTTTTTTTGTATGTCCTTTAGTTTGGATTTGTTTTTTGTCCCCAAAGAGGTGGATGTGTTTTCTTTTTCCAAAGAGGGGTGGTTGTGTTTTTCGTCCCCCTAAGTGATGTGTTGTCTTTTCCAAAGGTGGGACTGTTGTTTTCCTTGATTGGGGGATGTGTTTTTTTGTTTTCCCCTAAAATTTTGGATGTGTTTTCCCGTCCTATGAGTGTGGGTTTTTTTTTCCCGCCCTGTGAGTGGGGGGATGTGTTTTCGTCCCTGGAGTGGGGGGATGTTTTTTGTCTGTCCTATGAGTGGGGAAAGTGTTGTCTTTCCCATGTGTGGGGTTGGGTTTTCTTTCCCCATGAGTGTGGAAGTGTTGTCTTTTTCCCATGGGGTGTGATGTGTTGTCCCGCCCTGTGAGGGGTGGATTGTTTTTGTCTGTCCCCATGATGTGGAGGGATTTTGTGCTGCCCCTTATGGGGGCCCCCTTAAAAAAAGTCAAGATTAACACATCCGAAATTTTGGGTTGTTTTGATACTGGGGTGAACGCTCTCCAAAACTGGTTTTTCTTTAAAATGGGGGGTTTTCCGATTCCCCCTCTAACCCCCCCTATTTGTCCAAAAACTGGAGACGGGGTTTTTTTTCACTGGGGTGTCCTTTCCCCCATGCTTTAAGAGGGTTATAGCGGCGGGTCTTGATTTTTGCATAAAGCCCTGTCCCTTGGATTATGGGGTATTTCAGTGGGGGATAACCGTGCCAGCAAATTTTCCCCCCCATCCTGGGTTTGGGGGAAAAACGCCAGCTGGGCCGGAACTGCTTATTTTGACCAAGCCCGTCCTGGGCTTACACCAAGCTAACCCTCAAATCTGGGCTTTCCCCCCGTCCCCCCCACCTGGGGACCCGCCTGGGTTTGGGGGGGTCGCCCCTGGGTCCAAAGGGTGTTCCTGTCAAAACCGGGACTTTGTCACGTACCCGTGAAAGTCATCAAGAAAGGGGCCCTGGCAAATGACTGTGTTTTCCCCCGCTTCCATCGAGGGACTCGAGTAACAGAATCACAGACAGCCCAGAGGGGGCTTGTCACTCACTGTCCGATTTGTCGGGTTCCTCTTTCTTATGTCTTCCCCGTCTGTCCTTTTTCTTTTTTTTCTGTCTCTGTCCCTTTTGTTTTGTCGGGCTCTTTCTTTTCCCCCTGCCCTTTTGGGCTGCTGCTGTCTGCTGTCCTGTCTTCCCTCTGTCTCTGTCCCCTGTCGGGCTGTCTGTCTGCTTTTTGTCTCTCTCTTCCCCCCTTCCCCCTCTCCCCCTTTCCCCCCTTTCCTTTTCCCTTTTTCCCCCCTCCCCTCCCCCTCCTTCGCTCCTCTTTCCCCTCCCCTTTTTTCTGTCTTTTTTTTCCATCCATTATCTTTTTATTCTGTCCTCCCCGTCTGTCTGGGCTGTCGTCTGTCTCACTTTTTTTTTGTTCCCGCCCCCCCCCCTCCTACCCACCTTTCCCCCCCTTTTTTCCCCTCCTCTCCACCATTTTCCCTAAAGATTCTTTCCCGAAAACTGTTCCTCTTTATTTTAATGCCCCTCTCTTTGTTTCCCCAATCTGTACTCTTAACAACATCCTCTCTCCCCTCTTTTTTTCTCTCCTCTTCCCCCCCCTTTTTCCCCCTCCTTTTCCCCCCTCTCCCCCCCTCCTCTCCTCCCTTTTCTCTCTCTCTCCGTTTCCCCCGTTCTGTCCTTCAGTTCCCCTTTTTTTCCCCCTTTCTTCTCCGTCCTTGTCCCTCCCCCTCCCTCCTTTTGTTTTTCTGTTTTTGTTTTGTCTCTCTCTTTTTTTCTCCTTTTTTCTCTTTCCCCGTCCTCCCCCCTCCCCCCTTTTTCTTTTCTTTTTTCTCCTCCCTCTCGCGCCTTTGCAACCCTTTTCCCACTCCCGCCCTCCGTGCCACTTGTGTCCTTTTCCCCCAACCGGGTTCCCCCCAATCCAGCCCTGCCCCCTTTCATCCCCCTTTTTTCTCCTTCCCCTCCTCCCCTTTGGGTCGTTTCCCCTTTAGAATTTTAAAAAAAAGGTTAAGAAAAAAAACAACAACTTAACTAAATTTAAGGTTGCAATCTGTAAATTTTCGCCAAGTAAGGGCAATCCCCCGTTTAGGAAAATTTAAATTTTTGGAAAGATAAAAAAAGAAAAAAAAACCGGTTTATTGAAAAATTGGAAAAAATTGGGTTTCCAATTTTTACAAACAAAATGAGGTGAAATTAAGTTTTTTTAAAATAACCCAGTTACCTGTTATTTTCATTGGAAAAATTGGGGGACAAACAAAATGGTTTTAATGAAAAGTTTAATTTTGGTGTTCCATTTTTTTTAAAATCCCCCTAAATTTCCGTTTTAAAAAGGGACCCAAAGGCCCATGCTGTAGAAAATTTTGGGCTGTTTCCCTTTTTTTTAAAAAAAAAGGCAAAGGGGGAAAGAAAAATTTACGTTGTGTTTACCCCCTTTTTCCAGGAAATTTAAAAAGCAAGGGGGAGGGAAATTTTTGTTTTCCCACAAAAGTATGTCAATAATCCTTACCTTTTCAAATTAACCTTGTTAATGTCATCATCAAATGAAAACACAGTTAAACACTTAGCTATTTATTTACGTAAAACGTTCAAGAAGCAGATTACGTATGTAACATAAAGAATACCAAAATCAGTTTGCGACATGATTTATAATGTATGTCTCCATTCCAAGGGGATATGGCCTTCACGAATAAAACATTTGAGTCTTGAGTCTTTGATTTGCTCTTGGTGTACACGTTTCCAAGCCTACGCCTCCAGGAAACAACGAGACAGTCAGTAAGAGACTAACAGGCTTATACACCGGAAATACCGTCCCTTACGTCATCATCACTAGGACTATTGACAGTCCTGTCCATCCCTTACAAACCACTGTCACCATCACTACGACTATTGACAGTCCCTCCATCCTCACCATCAGTACGACTATTGACAGTCCCATCAATCCCTCACACACCACTGTCACCATCACTACGACTATTGACAGTCCCATCCATACCCCACAAACCACTGTCACCATCACTACGACTATTGACAGTCCCAGCCATACCCCCCAAACCACTGTCACCATCACTACGACTATTGACAGTCCCATCAATCCCTCACACACCACTGTCGCCATCACTACGACTATTGACAGTCCCATCCATACCCCACAAACCACTGTCACCATCACTACGACTATTGACAGTCCCATCCATACACCACAAACCACTGTCACCATCACTACGACTATTGACAGTCCCATCCATACCCACAAACCACTGTCACCATCACTAACGACTATTGACAGTCCCAGCCATACCCCACAAACCACTGTCACCATCAACTACGACTATTGACAGTCCCATCAATCCCTCACACACCACTGTCACACATCACTACGACTATTGACAGTCCCATCAATCCCTCACACACCACTGTCACCATCACTACGACTATTGACAGTCCCATCAATCCCTCACACACCACTGTCACCATCACTACGACTATTGACAGTCCATCCATACACCACAAACCACTGTCACCATCACAACGACTATTGACAGTCCCAGCCATACCCCACAAACCACTGTCACCATCACTACGACTATTGACAGTCCCATCAATCCCTCACACACCACTGTCACCATCACTACGACTATTGACAGTCCCCATCCATCCCCCACAAACCACTGTCACCATCACTACGACTATTGACAGTCCCATCAATCCCTCACACACACCACTGTCACCATCACTACGACTATTGACAGTCCCCATCCATCCCCCACAAACCACTGTCACCATCACTACGACTATTGACAGTCCCATCCATCCCCCACAAACCACTGTCATCATCACTACGACTATTGACAGTCCCATCAATCCCTCACACACCACTGTCACCATCACTACGACTATTGACAGTCCCATCCATACCCCACAAACCACTGTCACCATCACTACGACTATTGACAGTCCCATCCATACCCCACAAACCACTGTTACCATCACTACGACTATTGACAGTCCCATCCATACCCCCACAAACCACTGTTACCATCACTACGACTATTGACAGTCCCATCCATACACCACAAACCACTGTCACCATCACTACGACTATTGACAGTCCCATCCATCCCCCACAAACCACCGTCACCATCACAGCACCGTCCTCATCATCAGCATCAGCAGTAGCAGTAACACCATCACCCTCTCCACCACCAACATAACCATCGTCACGCCACCATCACCGCTACCACTCACGCATCCTCTTTAATCCCCATTTTATTCTCTTTCCGTCGTTTCTCTCACGACCAACATTCTTTTGCCTGTCTGTCTGTCTCTGTCTGCATCTCTGTCTCTGTCGATGTCTGGCTGCCTGTCTATCTATTTGTCTGTCTGTCTGTCTCTCTGTCTCTGTCCTTTAATCTGTCCGTCCGCGTATGTCTCTGTCTTCGTCTCATTGTCTCTCTGTCTCTATTTGTCTGTCTGTCTGCCTGTCTGTCGTCTGTCTGT
>JAFLJL010017102.1:12500-17500 GCA_018398815.1 Conus ventricosus
TCTCTCTCTCTCTCTCTCTCTCTCTCCTCTCTCTCTCTCTCTCTGTATGTTTTTTGTCTTGTATTTTGTCTGTTTATCGGTCTGTCCGTCTCTCTGTGTAAATCAATCCTTTTGATGCTCTGAACGGCTATTGTGAGCACATTTCCCTCCAGATCTGTCCGTGATGCCCTCGCAGGTGAGCTCCTTAACTCCAAGCAAAGTTTCCATGCGAATAGTTTTCGAAGCCACTGAAGCTTTCTGGCGTGGCATTGTTGGCCCATCATTGTACTCAATACCCGACTCTGTGGGCGTTCCCCAGGTCGTGACTCATGGTGACCACTGCTGCTTTCTTACTGATGACGTCCCATTCATTGTCACAATACGCCGCCGACTACACAATGATCCTTTCAGTTCCAATCTCTCTTCAGCCCTAGGAGGTCGTATGATACCGCCCTGGGAAGACTCAAAGAAGGGAAAGGAAACAAAGCAGGTGGCAGAAAAAAAACAACCGATTCTAATAAACCAGGGTGGGTGGCAGAAGCAAAATCAAGGTTTGACGTCTGCCGTTCATGCTGATCCTGATGATTCTCTGACTTCTGTTGGTGTACGATATCAGCGCTCGCTGGCACCGTGGAATCAACGAAAGGTCAACTTCAACGAGCACACCCAGGAAAAGGTTTGTCCTGCCTGGTTTGACTGGCGTCACGCCATTCTGTCGCCTCCCCCCCCCCCCCCCCCCCCCCCCATTCTCCACATTATTTTGTAGAACAAATTTACCAAGTTATGAGTGCTTTGTCGCCTCCCAAGGGCCGAGTCTCGCCAGCCTAACGATGATACTTGCGCGTGTAATTGTCTGCTAGGCCTTGTGCCTACGTTCTTTCACGTGTGTAATCGTCTGCTAGGCCTTGTACCTACGATTTTTGACGTGTGTAATCGTCCTCTAGGCCATGTACCCACGCTCTTTGACGTGTGCAATCGTCTTCTAGGCCTTGTGCCTCCGTTCTTTGACGTGTGTAATCGTCTTCTAGGCCTTGTACCTACGTTCTTTGACGTGTGCAATCGTCTGCTAGGCCGTGTACCCACGCTCTTTGACGTGTGTAATCGTCTGCTAGGCCGTGTACCCACGCTCTTTGACGTGTGTAATCGTCTGCTAGGCCTTATGCCTACGTTCTTTGACGTGTGCAATCGTCTGCTAGGCCTTGTGCCTACGTTCTTTGACGCGTGCAATCGTCTGCTAGGCCTTGTGCCTACGTTCTTTGACGTGTGCAATCGTCTGCTAGGCCTTGTGCCTTCGTTCTTTGACGTGTTTAATCGTCTGCTATGCCGTGTACCTACGATCTTTGACGTGTGTAATCGTCTGCTATGCCTGTGTCTACGTTCTTGGACGTGTGAATCGTCTGCTATGCCATGTACCTACGATCTTTGACGTGTGTAATTGTCTGCTAGGCCTTGTGCCTACGTTCTTTGACGTGTGTAATCGTCTGCTAGGCCTTGTACCTACGTTCTTTGACGTGTGTAATCGTCTGCTAGGCCTTGTACCTACGTTCTTTGACGTGTGTAATCGTCTGCTAGGCCTTGTGCCTACGTTCGTTGACGTGTGTAATAGTCTGCTAGGCCTTGTACCTACGTTCTTTGACGTGTGTAATCGTCTGCTAGGCCGTGTACCTACGTTCTTTGACGTGTGTAATCGTCTGCTAGGCTTTGTGCCCACATTCTTTGACGTGTGTAATCGTCTGCTAGGCCTTGTACCTACGTTCTTTGACGTGTGTAATCGTCCTCGAGGCCTTGTACCTACGTTCTTTGACGTGTGCAATCGTCTGCTAGGCCTTGTACCTACGTTTGTTGACGTGTGTAATCGTCTGCTAGGCCGTGTACCTACGTTCCTTGACGTGTGCAATCGTCTTCTAGCCTTGTGCCTACGTTCTCTGACGTGTGCAATCGTCTGCTAGGCCTTGTGCCTACGTTCTCTGACGTGTGCAATCGTCTGCTAGGCCTTGTGCCTACGTTCTCTGACGTGTGTAATCGTCTGCTAGGCCGTGTACCTACGTTCTTTGACGTGTGCAATCGTCTGCTAGGCCTTGTGCCTACGTTCTATGACGTGTGCAATCGTCTGCTAGGCCTTGTGCCTACGTTCGTTGACGTGTGTAATCGTCTGCTATGCCTTGTGCCTACGTTCTTTGACGTGTGTAATCGTCTGCTATGCCGTGTACCTACGATCTTTGACGTGTGTAATCGTCTGCTAGGCCTTGTGCCTACGTTCTTGACGTGTGTAATCGTCTGCTATGCCGTGTACCTACGATCTTTGACGTGTGTAATTGTCTGCTAGGCCTTGTGCCTACGTTCTTTCACGTGTGTAATCGTCTGCTAGGCCGTGTAACTACGTTCTTTGACGTGTGTAATCGTCTGCTAGGCCGTGTACTTACGTTCTTTGACGTGTGTAATCGTCTGCTAGGCCTTGTACCTACGTTCTTTGACGTGTGTAATCGCCTGCTAGGCCGTGTACCTACGTTCTTTGACGTGTGTAATCATCTGCTAGGCCGTGTACCCACGTTCTTTGACGTGTGTAATCGTCTGCTAGGCCGTGTACCCACGTTCTTTGACGTGTGTAATCGTCTGCTAGGCTTTGTACCCACGTTCTTTGACGTGTTTAATCGTCTTCTAGGCCGTGTACCTACGTTCTTTGACGCGTGCAATCGTCTGCTAGGCCGTGTACCTACGTTCTTTGACGTGTTTAATCGTCTTCTAGGCCTTGTACCTACGTTCTTTGACGCGTGTAATCGTCTGTCAGGCCTTATACCCACGTTCTTTGACGCGGTTTTTTTCTCATCAAAAAACGGAGAGAAGATTGCTGTTTTTTAATTCTTGTAAACTATGCAACAACGTGTCATCCCAAAACGCAATGGTGGACATCAAATGTCTCCTACAACACACACAATGACGTGATAACGCATTAATCCTGTCGTTCCTCCCTCACAGAGCACAGCCAGTGCTTGAAGTGACCTTGTACCCGATTTGCTAAGAGAAGTAGGTCGGAGATGCAAATGACCAACCACTGGAAGCACGCATATCCCTCTCAAGACAGCACGTGCCTTTCGATGGCTGCTCGGCTTCTTGTTTGAAGTGATTTCCTTTGTTTTGTCACTTCCTCTATGTGTTTGTCTTGCAATGTATATCCTTGGATCTTTTGTACATCTTGGCAAGTTTGTTAGTTTTGCACGCTCACACCCTCACCAGCAGCTTGTTTTTCCTTGCACACCTTCATCAGTCATTGTCAGTCTGCGTGCAGAGACCACAAATGCAGTTTGTTCAGCTCCACGCTTAGGAAATCGTATTTCCCTTTCTTTTTGCCATTGGCAAAATCATACGTGAAGCCATTTTTTTCGCCCATGGCGAAATCTTATAGTTCAGTCAATTTACACTGCCATTGGCAGAGCCTTGTTTCAAATCAATTTTGTTCACATTTTGCAAATGTACTACTTTTTGCGCTTACAACTGCAAGTGTTCGACGCTATGTGAGGTCGTGAAATTTATTCTTCTCTAAGCAGAGGAATTGTCATGTACATTTTCCTTCTAGGACCTTATCGGATAAATTACTAGCGGGCATACATATTCAAATTGTACCTCTTCCTGATTTCAATAGATAACTCATGTCCGGCATAACACTCAGTTACTTTAGGCCGTTGTAGCCAAAGCTGTGGCTCTCAACCACGTGTCTGCCACGCTCCCTGGCCCTCAACACGCCGACACGAAAAGGACAAAGTTGTTTGCTACATACCTTTCAGGACTGAACTGCAGTCACAAATTCCATGCACACACTCTTCACCCATGCAAAACACCCATCCGTACAAATTTCAACCTTTCAGTTGGACAAGTAAACGAGTTTTCATGAGGAGTTATGTGTTGTTATGAGCAGGAAGTGTAAGCGTGCGTTTTCCATGTGAAGCTGCTCTTGTGTTTCCCTCTTTTCCTTGATGTACGTGTTCCAGGCAGCTCCCGGCTTAAAGATGAAAATTATGACTTACGATGGAGGATGGCGGATGGTGACTGGTAATACAATCAGCTTGATTAGTACGATTGCTTACAGGAAATGAATGATGAATTATGATTTAAAGCTGACTTAGAAATGTTGATGATGGCTTACTGTGAACAGACCATCATGTTTTGCTTTATGCTCTTGAAATGGACTAGTAAACATAATATCCTCGTTTTCCCCCCCCCCCTCTGTGTCTCTGTCTGTCTGTCTGTCTGTCTGTCTGTCTCTCTCTCTCTCTCTCTCTCTCTCCTCTCTCCTCTCTTCTCTCTCTCTCTTCTCTCTCTCTCTCTCTCTCTCTCTCTCTCTCTCTCTTCTCTCCTTATACCCTTGAAACGGACATGCAAACATAAATATCCTCATTCAATACATTATCAGTTTCAGTGGGTCTCTCTCTCTCTCTCTCTCTCTCTCTCTCTCTCTCTCTCTCTCTCTCTCTCTCTCTCTCTCTTTTTTCTCTCTCTTTCTCTTTATCTCTCTTTGATGTATACTTTTTAAGTTCGACGCCTCCAGGAAAACGAGTGACAGTTGGAGACTAACAGGCTTACAGCCGGAAATACCGTCCCTCCGTCACGATCACCACGGCTACCTCACCCGTGCGCCACCATCGCCACCATCACATCTTCCACCCCCATCGCTACCATCATCACACCCATACTAAATCATTACCACCACCACCACAACCACCACCACCACCACTACCACTACCACCACTATTCCCACCTTTGGAAGTATCTGTCTCTTTTGCTGTTTGTTTCTATCTCTGTTTCCCTTTGTTTGTCTGTCCCCTTTCTGTCTTTGTCCCCCCCACTCTCTCTCTCTCTCTCTCTCTCTCTCTCTCTCTCTCTCTCTCTCTCTCTCAAATTTGAGACCTCATCATATACTCTTGAGTTGAAGATTCATTATCATACGAACGTGGAAAGATATTTTAGGTTCCAATAGGGTGAAAGAATGAAAAACTGAAAACAATAGACTCCAATTTTGCAGCACG